>JAJKFI010000038.1:1736243-1837853 GCA_029204185.1 Lerista edwardsae
GGGGGGTCCCACTGACAGCCTCCCTCCGTACACCAGCCCACTCCCCAAGGAAGCCCCCTTTGCTGTTCCCACGGCTCCATCTGACCCAGCCGATGTCCCCTTGCCCATGGATGAGGACATTCCAGACAAAATTTACCCTGATCTGTCAAAATGGAAAAAGAATAGAGAGGGAGCCTATGAAGTCCCACCAGATGCGCGTCCCCCGCGAATGGATCCAAAGCATTGGGATGATCGAGAGGTTTTTGAAAATAGGGAAAGAGCAAAGAAGCAGGTACTGAGGCAGGAGTGCAATTGGAAGGATGCGGAGGAGTGGTTGATGGCGCGATATGGGGAGAGAGGACGGTGGAGTCCCTGGGAAAAAAGGGAGTTGGGAGCGCCCCTATCGCCCGGAGAGGAGGAGAGGATAAGGACACAGGAATTGTTGGAAGAATGGGATGAGCGAAGAGAAAGGGACAAGAAAAATATTCAGAAGGGCACGGAGGGTGGAGGCAGGTTCCGCGGAATGAGACGATTGACAGGGAACCCCCTCCCCTCCTGGGATTCAGCCCCGCCAGAGAGAGACGAGACGTTTGATCACAGAAAGCGGTGGCGAGCGGTGATACAGAATGCGTCATTAGAGGGAGATTTGACAATGCAGCCGATACTGATGCCAGTGGTTCGCCGGGGCAATGCGCCAGAATGGGTGTCCTTTGACTGGAACATGATTAATAAAATTCAAAAAAACATAATGGACTATGGCACAGACAATCGTCTGGTGAGGCAGCAGATCGGGACTTTGCTAACGCATACTGACTTGGTGCCTTATGATATTAAATTGCTAATGGAGACGTTGCTGACCCCTACTCAAAATATGCTGTTTTTGCAAAAATGGGAGCAGCGATTAGAAGTAAAAATGATGGAAAATATGGCTCTTCCCGCTGCTGATCCCCTGTCCACCGCCACCTTGGATATGTTAACGGGAAAAGGGCTGTTCACTGATCCCCAGCGTCAAGCACGTTTAGCCCCCCGTATTAGAGAACAATCACAGAAGTGTGCGTTGTGGGTATTTGAGCAATTGCCGCAAATGGGCACAGTCAGCCCTCCGTATACTAAGATCGTGCAAGGGGAACAGGAACCGTTTATGCAATTTGTGGATCGAATAAAAGAGGCGATCGACAAAGCGCCCAATATGCAACCGGAAATCCGAGCCACCATGGTGAAAGAATTGGCTATGCAAAATGCGAACCCCACTTGCAAACGACTCTTGGCTCAATTACCAGTGGGGGCGACGCTCGTTGAAATGATTGAAGCCTGTGCACGGGAGCGCTTAGTGTGGGAGGAACAAAAGGCGCAAATTCACAGTGTTGCATTGGCTGCCGCTCTAAAACAAATGATGCCAGCAGGGCAAAACGATCAAAGTAAAGGACCAGTGTGCTTCGGGTGCCGCCAGCACGGCCATTTCCGGAGAAACTGCCCCCACCGGGCGGTTCAAAATAACCAAGGGGTGAGACAGACATCCGCCCCCCAGGGAGGAGTAAAATTTCAGGGGGACTGCAATAGATGCGGCAGGTTCGGTCACCGGGCGGCAGAATGCCGATCTAAATTCCATAGAAATGGCTCACCGCTGCCGGGAAACCAGCAGAGCCGCGGGGGGAGCGCGGACAGCAAATACTCCTCCAACCAAGCGTGCTTCTCCAATACAACCAAACGTCAGCCGGTCAGATGTATCCCGTGGCTGCCCCCACAGTCCCCGTGCCACCACAAGTGGGTCCACCAGCGTGGAGCTGGCAGCAGCCAGTACAATTACCCTAACCACCCCTGATGTAGTACGTGTGCCCACGGGTGTGTATGCCCCCTTGGGGGAAGGACTTTCTGCTTTGTTGACAGGACGATCTTCAACGAGCAGGCGTGCACTGATGGTCATTCCTGAATGTGTGGATGCGGACTTCCGAGGAGAAATCAACGTCATGGTGCGAACATGGGCACCTCCCGTTGTGATTGTTGCCGGTGATAGAATTGCCCAGCTGATCCCGTTCCGAAAGACTGTGCCGGCGACCCCAGATCTACCCCAGCAACGAGGCTTCAGCTCCACGGACGCACAAGCAGTGACTATCGCTTTTGCTGCACCCCTGACGGAGGATCGCCCGCTCAGAGAAGTCATGATAGAGGGACCCAGCGGAATTAGAATAAAAGTGTCATCGATGATGGACTCCGGCGCGGACGCGACGGTTGTCCCACTGCAAGCCTGGCCCGCGGAATGGCCTCTGGAGCCAGCAGCAGCCGTGACGGGAATAGGGGGCACAACGAATCATCAAGGAACATTCCAAGCAGCTTGCCGGCTCACCATTTCTGACAACGAAGGACACGTTGCCCATGTCATTCCTTATGTTTTGAACACACATTTGTGGCTGTTGGGGCGAGATGTTCTTTCGCAATGGGGAGCTATGATCGTCACCCCGCCTTTTCAGCAGCGGTCGCTGGCAGTACCTCCGCGCCCACATTACAACTAACTTGGACTACGTCAGTACCGGTTTGGGTGAGCCAGTGGCCGTTACCAGCGGAGAAACTTAAACATTTAAAAGAGCTTGTTCAGGAACAATTGGATCAAGGACACATTCGCCCTTCCACCAGCCCTTACAATACTCCTGTATTCGTTATCAAAAAGAAATCGGGGAAATGGCGCCTGCTCCAGGACTTGAGAGCTGTCAACCGAATTATGCAGCCCATGGGGGCGCTGCAGCCAGGAATGCCTTCCCCAAACATGCTCCCGAAAGGCTGGGACTTGGTCATTATAGATCTTAAGGACTGTTTTTTCACAATTCCTCTGCACGAAGCTGACTGCCAATATTTCGCTTTCTCCGTGCCTGAGATTAATCTGAGGGGACCCACTCAAAGGTTCGAGTGGGTCGTCCTGCCCCAGGGCATGCGGAACTCGCCTTCCATATGTCAATGGTATGTGGACAAAGCATTGGAGGGCTGGAGAAAGCGGTACCCCCAAACTTTGGTCTGTCATTATATGGATGATATTTTGTGCTGTGATCCCAAAGAAGTAACGTCAGGCATGTTACAAGACCTTCAGACACAGCTGTCACGTTTTGGACTTCGTATTGCACCTGAAAAGGTCCAACGAACTGCACCCTGGAATTACTTGGGACTGAAAATATTTCCAGAGACGGTAGTCCCGCAGAAAACAAAAATACGAACAGAATGCTTGACTACGATAAACAACCTCCAACAGGTCTTGGGAGACATTCAGTGGCTTCGCCCGCGAGCAAACATTACTACGCAAGAATTGCAGCCACTGTATTCCCTCCTGCAGGGAGCTAAAGCAGTCACGGACCCTTGTGAATTAACTTCTGAGGCTAAGGAAGCCTTAAGAACAATTGAGAGCAAGATTATGCACGCATCATCGCAGCGGTTTGACCCGACCCTTCCTGTCAACTTGTATGTCTACGGCACCCAGCTGCCCATTGCAGTAATTATTGGACAACACGAGAGCACCAAGTTAAATATCCTGGAATGGGTGCATGCTTCTCTACCCCAAAAAACAGTCACCGCATTCTTTGACAGCTTAGGACAAATGTTAATGAAGGCAAAGCAGAGGACTGTTCAAATGACTGGGCAGTTGCCTCAAGCAATTCACCTCCGTCTCACTGACTGCTCGGCGGAAAACATAACAGAAGCTATGCAGCAATCAGTCACTTTCGCCCTGGCAGTGGCGGACATTCCCATTGATCCGCATTTGCCCGCCGACCCCCTCTTCTCAACGAATTTGCCGCTACAGTGGCGCCCTTTGCGATCAGACCAACCGATACTCGGTGCAAAGACTTTATTTGCAGACGCAAGCGCCAAAACACAGACATACGGCTATGCATGGGAAGAAAAAGGAGTTTGGAAGACCAGTTTGCACACTGCTCACGGATCAGCCCAGCAACTGGAGCTCTTAGCCACGCTAAAAGTTTTCAAGGATCACCCTGACGAACCTGTCAACGTGGTAGTGGACTCGCTATACGTGCATGGCATTTTGCTAAAATTACCCTTTGCTCTACTGCATTTTCACACAGACAACAGGATCAGCGCGACCCTGTTAACGTTACAGCATTGCATCGTACTCCGATCTCACCCATACTGGGCTACTCATATGCGCAGCCATCAGTCTCTGCCTGGCCCGTTTGCTGCAGGGAACAACGTAATTGACACCAGCGTGAGCCAAGTCTACGTCTGCCAGCTGCCTAGTCAGTCTCACCAGTTTTTCCATCAGTCGGCGAAAACACTGTCAAAGCAATTCAAAATTCCTTTGACAACCGCTCGAGGGATCGTCGCCTCCTGCCCAGACTGCGCACGACTTCCTCCCTTGCAAACGCAAGGAACCAACCCCCGAGGGACTCGAGCCTTGCAGCTTTGGCAGACTGACGTTACCGAGCTTCCAGCATTAGGGAGAATAAAGTTCCTACACGTTTCCGTTGACACGTATTCACATGCTGTTTGGTGCACTCCTGCAACATCCACAGCAGCAAAGGCTGCCATCCAGCATTGGCTTCAAGCTTTCGCGGTCTTAGGAAAACCTGACTCTATTAAAACTGACAATGCCCCTGCGTATCATGCAAATTCCGTAGCCCAAGTTATGAGCCAATGGGGGGTAAAACATGTCTTCGGAATTCCCTACAATTCTACTGGCCAAGCCATTATTGAACGGACACATCAAGATGTCAAAAGATATATTTCCCTCTTTTTAAAAGAAAAGGGGGAGTTGGGCATTCTCGGGGTAGTAGCCAAAGCCATGTATGTCTTAAATTGGGTAAATGTGAGACCAATTTTGCAAGACAAACAGCCTATTTATTTTCACCATGGCAAAACAAATAATGAATTTTCTGAGGAGGTGGTAGTAGAGTGTTACGACCCACTGAGAAATGCGTGGGGTGGTCCGTGCAAATTAATAACGTGGGGAAGAGGGTATGCTTGTATTTCCACAGGAAATGGATCGCGATGGGTCCCTGCGAAATGGGTACGTCCGCATCTGCCTCCTCCTCCTTGCGAGCCTCCTGATCCTGAATCAGAGCAAAGCGATCGAGACGCAGCATCTGCAGATGGGGAAGCGGAACCTGTGGGCGACGCTGGCAGAACGACTGAACCAGACCCACGTCTGCCTGGCGATGACAGCGGCGGGAGATCCGTTTCGATCCTGCATGATAGGAGTACCCATGACCCCACAGGAACTGATGATTGAGCTGCAATCTTATATACATGCTTCTCAGGTGTCGTCAGAATGTAAGGTCTCCAAAGACACACACTGTGCATGCATTTGTGACAACATTACAAAAGAAATGCGGTGGCCGTTCTATAGGGCCACCTGCTTGCTGGCTAGCATAATCAAAGCCCTGTATCGAGTCCCACAAGATCCCCCGGAAGAAATTGACCTATTATGGGCAATCCCCCCCGGGATAAAGCAAAATGTCACTCAATTTGAGAATTGCGCTTCCACCGGGAGACCGATGGATTTTGTAAATGGCACCGGCATGATCGCCTTTGAAGGTGCCGCATACTATCAGAGCATAACCCCAGGCAGACCCACCTGGGAGCAATACACCAACATTACAGGGAGCAATCTATGGCATGCTGCCATTCATACCCGGCCAGCATATGTCAATCTAAAAATTCTCACTCCCCGAGCCTTGCCACCTGGGGTGTTTTTAATTTGTGAAAACCGTGCATTCACTGGGATACCCTGGCGACCGGTCGGGGGTCCGTGTTATATTGGTAAGCTTGTGTTTTTGAACCTAGACACTGTAAATATGACTGTTGTGCAGAATCTCGCCAAGAGGAGAGCCAAGCGCGATATTGCCCTGCCTGCTGATTGCAATGATAAGGTAGAACTTAGCAGCACTACTGCCATTGTTTTTGCATCTTGGCTCGCTCCTGGAGTTCAAGCAGGGATTAACGCTGATCAGATACGCCGGCTGGCGTGCTGGGCTAGAAATCAAATAAATATAACTGCTAGCGTTCTCGCAGATATAGCCATGGATGTCAGGGGGGTGCGCCGAGCAGTTTTGCAGAACCGGGCGGCCATAGATTATTTACTTGCAATCCACAATCATGGATGTGACGAGCTGGAAGGTCTGTGTTGCTTTAATCTTTCCGATCACTCAGATTCCGTTGTCAGTAAACTCAAACGGCTAACGCAAAACTTGCAAAAAATCCGAATTCAGACCGACCCCGTTGCAGACTGGTTCAACTCATTAGGATTGCCAGCCTGGCTGCTGCATATGTTTCAACCAGTGCTAATGATAATTGTCATATGTATTTTAATGTGTTTATTTGGACCTTGCTGTTTTCAATGTATCCAAAATGTTGCCTTTAAAACTTCCGAGCAGCTGTTCAAAAGAAAAGGGGGAGATGTTGTGGAGAGAGTGGTTTTTGCTAAGGACTATGGGATTGGGGAAACATGGGCCAGAACAAAATAGAAGACTGCTGCAATCAACTAACCCTTGCGCGACACGGCTGACCCTTGCGCAACACGACAAACGCACGGAACAAGGAGATCGGAAACGGAGCAGCCTGCGCTGATACGGCCGGAAGATTGAGAAAGCGCTAAGACGGAAAGGAGACTGTAAAAAGTTAATGAAACCCTTAAACCCTTAAGCCTGTTAGCAACCCCCTAAGCTTGTTAGCGAAACCGTTTAAGCTTGTTTGCCGGTCTACCGCTCGTTAAGCTAGTTAAGCCAATTTGCAAGGTGTTGATTGATACTTTCCGGGTAAATGATGAATGACGTATGCTATGTAAACGGCAGGAAGCGCCAATGCGAAAAGACGATAGTAACAGTCAATGAAACTATTAAGCTTGTTTATTGTAATTTACCAAGTTATTGATTAACAACATGTGCGATGCAACCCTGAGGTATAAGTCTATCAAGCCTGTTTACCCTTGTAAGTCTTGTTTGCCGAAACTCGCTGAGTTAATCAAAGCAACCTTCTGATGTGTTAATCAGCAACATACTGCGCTGTAAACCTGAAGGATAAATATGGCTTGTGTGCAACAATAAAGTAGAACTTATAGATCACATTGGTCTGCGTGTTCTCCCTCGTTGCGCGACTTGGCAATTATCATTACTATTTATTCTGCTAATAACAGCAAGATGCAGAGAAATCTGAAGCCCAGTGGCAATCTGATTCATCTTCCTGGTTTCAAAGGGGTCTCCACCCAGTATGTCCAGTATATTTCATACCACAAGGATTTGAACCTTGCTTTTTTAAAAAGCAAAAAATTATACTCTTTGCAGCAATACAAACACGTGACTTGAAGGCACATGATGAAGTCACCCTGTAAGCAGATACTCCAAACCGAGACTTGGCTGGTCCAAAGTGGCTCAGAGCTACAGAGAATGGCAGGGTATCATTTTTAATTGATTGATTGATTGATTGATCAATGAACTTTCACCATCAGCACACCTGTACCCAAGAGTGAAACAGTGCATGCTCTTGCAGTACTGGAAGTACATTTATAGGCTACTGAAAGGGGGGCTGGGAAGCCAAACAGAACATAAGCAAACTCTACTGATTCCTCAATCTTCTGAAGCACCAGAGGTTTCTGTTCCTGCTTCCAAAAGATTCAGTTCTTACACCACATTTACTGCTATTAGATTAGAGACCTGTAGAAGCTCTTTAGCAGTTGGCCAAACTTCCTGTAGGAAAGCATGTCTCATACCTTGAAAATCCTGGCTTTAGAAGTAAAGGCTTGGATGACTTTTCTCTTGTCCTAATTTACATCTACACTCAGTACTCTATTCCCAAAGACCTCAAAACACTAACTGTTGCCATCAGAAAGTTGACAAAAAAATAATTTTGAAAATCAATGGTTATCCCAGTACTTTCTTTAAAAAAAAGGCAATGAGTCGTAAGTTATTGTCAATTTTTGTTTGGAATTTTCTTTCACTAGTTTCACTGCTCTACACTTTTTAAAGATTTCTTGCCTATTAAAATGAGACAGGTTAAAACCTGCAAATAAACAGAACAAATTTGCACCAACATTCTACTGATTACAGCAAATTCTAATGGCGGAGCCATATGGAGAAGTTCCACTGGCCTGATCCACTGGCTCAGTATACTTTTACTGACACCGGCAAGAAGCTCCTTCATGGTTATCATCCTGTGGATGTGAAGGTGTTAAAACATTTTAAAGTGGGTAATTTCAAGGATTCTGCCAAAATAACAACAGCAGCAAAGACTCAGCAGGGCTAAAATGAATGCTCGTTCTGCAGCAATACGTCCCATTTTAACTCATTTTACTGCTCCTGAAAATAATGTTTTCATTCACTTCTACCTGTGAACAGTGTTATTTACTAGTCTAGAAACAGTAAGATGAAATATTAAAAACTAGTTTATTTCATGCAGTGCTAAGCTCTAGACGCAAAGACGGCAGCAGCAGGCACCCCCACCCACAGACTCAGGTAAACACCTCTTTCTGCAAAATGTACCCCCTTCATGGGTTTTAAAAATACTTAAGAGTGTTATCCTTGAATTTGTCCTCTCCTTGTTAGATTTACAATCTGCCATATTCACATTTCATATTCACAGTGGCCAAGGAGGAGCTGGGGGTTGCATCTCATCCCGCTCCAAATCAGTCAGGGAAAATAGTACACACATGCAAGTCACACTAGATGCAAATGTTGTCCATTCCCTTTTGCGCCATTCTCAAAGGAATATAAACGCGGTGCACATTCCATTCAAAGTGACACAGCAATTACAGAGACAGCCGTAAACATCAGTGAAGCTAGGCGAGCAAGTGACCACATATAGACTGGCTGTTCTCTGACTCCCCCAAGGACATGGGTTCAGCAGCTAACCTGCGCTTGAGAGAAGCAGATGGTGAATGACCAACAACCACATCTCTTCTGGGAAACATACTGGTTCCAAGGAATGTTTGCTGATATAGTTGCCATCTCCACAGGATGCCCTGGATGCAAACTGCAATACTACTTGTGACCAGATTAGTCTACAGAACTCCCCCCCCCCCAAAATCTGCTGCCTAGACCTTGGACTCCTCAGATACTGACCTAATCCAGGCTTTAATCACAAACCCAGCACCATTAAGGTGCTGCCTGCCCCATAGACAATGAGATGGGAAAACCTATTTTGACCTTGCTTTGCTAAATACCTTGCAGAGTATCTTACTAGTCCATACTAAGGATAGCAGACTGGGAGTGCTTCTTCATCTTTTTCAAAGATGGATCATGTGGCTAAGAAGTGCTGATGTAGGAAAGAAAACCTTTTCTCACAAACACCCTTCTCTGAGGAGTCAAAAATACTAAATATCTGCTCTTACCACAATTGGGACACCGATGTCCGGCCACAGGAGGTCTTCCGATGGGAGCTTGGGGGAATTCCAAACCACCACTACTTTATTCAAGTAAGGGAGACCATTGAGCCTCTCTAAGGAGTTCATTAATACTTCCTCTCGTTCATAGGTTAACATGACTACTGTAAACTGCTCCCTGGGGACGTTGCCACCCAGAGCTGCTTGGAACTCCTTCCCAGAACCACCAGCTCCTCCACCAATAGGTCGAAACCCTGTCCCAGACCCTAGAAATTTGGCTTCTGACGGCAGAACAGGGTCAAAGGGTGTGTGGGGAAAGAGGTGGAAGGGACCAGGGGCTGAGTTCCAGTTTCTGTAAATATCCATTGCTGTGAGGGTAAAATTGCGCAGGTATTTGGGCGAGGAGTAGGGTGGCTCTGTTTCTACTGGCCCCAAGTCTAAGTCCCCATTGTCAGCCATGTTGGGGTCCGTGCCGGCAGCTTTGCCAGACCGGTGAGGGATCTCCACTGCCGCTTCCTCTCGAATGGGGATAGCTGGGATTTGGATTCGAGTCCTTAGGATGGCCAAGACTGTGCTGAAGACACTGTCAGAAGTGGAAAAGTAGGTCTCCCACAAGAAGCGGCCCTGCCTCCTCATGGCCAAGAGGTCATTGTCAGAAATGCTCCGAAGAAGAAAGTGCACTTCTGTGATACGTGGCTTTGGTATGATTAAGGCTGCCTCGTTCCACCCGATCACGTCGTGATAGGGCAGCTGGACCTGCTCTCCAAGGATCACTGGGATAGCTCCGACTTCCAGAGCCTCAAAGAGCCTCATTGCGCACCCAGCAGAGATCACAAGGTGGGTGTCCCCAGGGGTGATTATCAGTGCAAAAGTAGAGTGTTTCAGTAGCTCTAGTCTGTCTTCCCTTTCTCCACAAAGGGCCCACTCAGTGGGCAGGCTTGCCTTAGGCTGGTTCTTACAAGTAAATTCCATCAAGACAAAGTCCAGTTTGCTGTCTTGGACAGCTTTCAGAGTGGTAATGATTCTATCGTCATAGTCTGCCGGGGCATTGCCTTCCATTTCTTCCTCAAATGAACGTACTTCCTGCAAGCTGGACCGGAGAGACTCAACCTTCTCCCCCTGGAAGCTGAATAAGTATTTTCGCTTAACTGGCACCTGGGGTGGAATCTCTAGGAAATTGGGTTCAGACATGGCATGGACCAGAGGAGACACCACAATGTCAAAACCTGGACGATACTGTACATCATAAAAGGTGGACTGGGCAATCATTGCTCGCCCTGTGCTGATATTATAAAGGAAATTCTGCGTTTCCGACTTCCTGGATAAGTTAATAATGAGATGGTTGTGTCCATCAGTCCTCCAATATGGCAGAGTATGCAACTGTTGCTCTAGGTCGCTAAGTTTTGGCATTACAGGCTCCTGCATCTCTCCCACTAAGATGATGTATAGGCAGGCAATGTTTGCATTTTCAGTGACGTACGCATTAGTCCTGACAGTGGACTCAAAGGCTTGCTTGATTAAAGGGTCTAAGGAGCTCCCAAACTGGAACTGGTCACTATTGTACACATATACTGGGAAGCCAGAGGTTAGTGGGCAACGTGAATAATCAAAGCAGTTGTGAAGCCGACAGTTCCTGTTGGATTTGGGCAAGGGGAAGTCCGAGTCATCTTTGTCTGGTAGCAGCCGGATCGGCAGTGAGAGTTTGGGCTGGTTCTGGGCCATCAGTTCTTTGTATGAATGCTCTGTCTGACTGATGACATTCTTCAGTTGCAGGAGATCCTGCTTGGCATTCTCTATGCTTTTCTTGCAGGCCTCAATCTTGAGGTTCAGCTTGGCGATCTCGCTGTTCAGTTCCTGCCGCTTGGCTTCCAGTTGGAGCAACTCCTCGCTCACTGACTCTCGGATGCGGCACAAGTCCTGGACGTGCTTCACCTCACACAGCTCATTGCCTGTGCGGGGGCCAAAGATGCGCTTGCCGGCATCATCTGCATCATCTATGGTGGTTAGGTAGTAATGGGCAATGAGGGGAAAGAAGACCAGGATGATGAACAATGTGAAACTGAGCCAAGTGAGCCGAATCCGACTGGACCATCGCAGCATCCAGGGTTGGCCTCCATTCCCCACTCCCCCATTCCGCAACATGGTATACCCAGTCATGAGTCCAAGAGTTTGTGCGCACCCTATCACGTTGGATCCGTAGCCATAACAAGATCAGTTTCTTTCAGCAGGTCTCTAGAAGAAAGTGTTATTGTGCCAGTTTGACAAAGGGCCAATAGAATGGAAATTTCATTTTCTTTGTGGGATGACAGGTACAACTTTTGACCCAACTGGAACCAAGCATTGAACTCTTCTCCTTGACCTCCAAGTTAACTGGGTGTTGCTAGCAGTGCTGGAACAAAGCACTTGTGGCAATAAGAAGTCTCCTCTGGGCCAGAGAAAGTCAACTGAAGCAAGTCAAACTTAGCTGTCACTTTCAACATTCTGTATTAGCATCCAACTAACAAGGCAAGCAGCCAGACTAGAAGTTCACATCTCAGTATCCTTCACCGCCACTGTGCTGCCGGCATTCCAACTTCCCTAGAAGACAACAATGATATGTTAGAAAATGCAAGAAGTGCCTAGTTTGTTAACTCTCAAAGAAGCAAAGCATTAAGAACCAAATGTTCTATATTTTGCCTAAAAGCGATCCATGACTCACAAAACCAATCAAACCAGATTTTGGTATCTCCAACTGAGAAAAAAAAAAAGATACCTGGGGGAAAGGAACTCAGTGCAAACCATCGACATTGATAGGTAGCAGGTTTAAGGGGTAGAAAGTGCTTCTTTATTCACAATATTTTTTTCTGGAATTCAGTGGTGGTGGAATCTGTGATGGACACAAACCACTTTTAAATGGTATTAGACAAGTAGAGGGAGAAAAAGAATGAGGATCTGCTTGACAGCACCTTCAGGTTTAAGCAGCACAGGCACATGGAGAGCCTCAATGGCTCAGCCTCAGGGGCTGAATTCTCTCTCCTCAGAGGTTTACTCAAATTCAAGCCTGTATGACTTTCGGAAGCACTAAAACACCTCCTTGTTTGGGCTGACTTTTCCTGGCACATGTGTATCCCCAGGTTATGGCCCTCTGCAAGATCTGCCCTCACTGAAAAAAGATCTTGGCTGCTCTGGCAAGCAGAAAAAACTTACAGCTCAATCCTACTAAAATCCTCCCATCACAATGCAGCAGGGCCAGCACAGTTTGCGTTATATCCCGCAGGGAAATGTTGCAGTCTGGAGGTCTCCTTAAGGTAAGGAACATTTTTTTCCCTTGCCCTGAGGAAAGCCTGAGCTGCGTCAATAGATCTACTTAGATCTGTGCCTGATAAATTGTTGGCACTAGTCCATGTGGCTCCGTACCAGCAGATCCGGCCCAAGAAGGGGGATAGCTCATGGCACATGCCAGTGCCGCCAATCCCAGCCCGCCCAAGTTCTGCCAATCCTGCCCCCTTCCCAGGTCCCGATCCAGAAGTTGCAGATGTGAACCAGAAGTGGCTTCCAGCCATGTCTGAGAAGTGTTCTTAGGTTGGGGAAGGCCAATGCCTCAGAATACTTCCCAGACGCGACAGGAAGTCACGGATGTGAACCAGAAGTGGCTTCTGGTTGCGTCCAAGAGGTCCTCTGAAGTACAGCGAGAATCCACAGGTGCCAAGCCCACAGGTAATTTGGGTCCACAGTAAGATGAAAACGAAAACAAAAGATATTCAGCAGGAGACGAACACACATACTGATGCAAAACTAACAACCATAAAAGCCTTTGATAACTTTGATAGCACCCAAAGGCAAACAGCACAGGAGACTGGAAGGCAATCTACACAGTTGTAATCACCACCAAGAAGGACTTGCTCCCAGTAGCCAACTGTTAAAAGCTTCAGTTGGTAGATACACACAAGTGGACATCAAATCAAGTCTAGAAAGAGAAACCTACAGGAAAAAGACAGACCTGGTCCCAAGTATTCTGGGGCTTCAGAGGCAAGGAGAAACACCTCACCTCAAGCCCGGAAAAACAGCTGCAGCACAGCCTGAGCAACACTAGAGAAATATGCCCAAATCCAACAGTCCTCAGTCAGCAACCTGGCAGCAGCATTTTGTTGAGGCAAGACATTCTTCAAAGGCAATCCCAGGGACAGTGCGTTATAGCAGCCAAGTCTGGAGATTACTAGACCATGAACGATTACGGCAGCCAGACTAGGCAACACTGTGGGAAAATGTACTGGCAGGTTGCAGCATTATAATGCAGTTTCACATGCTTGTATACTTCTACCTCATCTGGATTAAGAAGGCGCTTTTAGAGTGGCAGTGGCTCAGTGATGGCACTCCCATCAAGCATATCTGTTGCTTGGGGCTTTTTGCACTTCGCAAAAGCCGTAACTAGCACCTAATTTGATTATTTTTAGGCATCAGGCAAGCTCACAGGCTTTTAGCGCTTTTTAAAAATTGACTTTTAGTGGTTCTCAGTGATTTGAGGTTTTTAATTGGCTTTTGAGGCTGCTGATCTGTCTGGTTTACCATGATTGATGGTTAGATTTGAAGTTGACTTGGAAATTCTGCATTCAAAAAGCCAAGCAAAAATATTTTAAAAAAGGAAGCAAATACAACAGGACACCTCATACAAGGGCACCAATGTTTCCTTCTCCTTAGGAGTGCTTTGCTTAAATATTTTCCTACATGCAGAATTTGGACTAAAAGAGCATCTCTTCTTGTGCTTGTTTCACTGTGGGCAGAAACAGCTTTTGGACATAGAACAGCTTTACACAACTGATCTTGGAGCAGGAAATCACGCAGGAAAGATTTAGAAGGAGCCCTCAGAGAATTTACCAGCCACAAGACGACAAATTTCATGTTACAAAAGCACTTCCAAGATTTGCAGGGGGCCTAGGAAACAACAGCCACAGGGAGCCCTCTGTTTGCTTCTCAACTGGTAAAGTCTTTCTCAAGACTAGGAGATGGGGGAGAGGGTGAGTAATTTTGGTTAGACAAGATCTAGGATTTATAATTTGTATATCATTGCAAAGTGAGTAAAGTGCAGAAGAAGAGGCTGAGCCTAAACACAACAGACTTACAGCCCAATTCTGAGGCCAAGATGCTGCGTCCTATGGCTGCCACAGCCATAGGAGGCACCTCAGGAGAAGGGGACAAATGTCCCCTTCCTCTAGGTAAGGGCGCTAGCACACTAATGGGCCTCCTCAAGTCTGCACATTTTACTTGCAGACTTGAGAACCTCCTTGTCAGGCTGCGTGGCTCCTTATCAGGGTACCTATCCACAGTGGCCTCCACTGCTGGTCCCACCCCCCTTCTGCCCCTCCCCACGCCCTCCCCCCTTGCCCAAGAGAGCTCACTGGCGGAGCAACTTACTGCTAGCTGGCTCCACACTGGGTCCTCCTGACACTAGCCCAGTGCCAGCAGTAATCCTTTATCACTAGCATTAGAAGTGCCTTACAGCACACTTATACAACACCAGTGCCAGCAGTAAGGGCTTCCCACCAGTGCTATCGTCAATTGGATGGGGCTTTTATTCTCAGTTTGGATCCACTCTAGAACTGCTGTCGGATTGGCAGGCACAGACTGGGAAACTCTGTGTGTGGTGTGAGGCACTAGGACCTTTCAATATGCTTCTCTATCCCACCATGTGCAAACATCCAGGACATACACACATCTGCGCATGCACTTCTATGCCCACAATTCTTCCCACTAAAACAAGGGAAAGGGGAGGACTGGGAAACGGATGTGCATTCACCCCAGGTTGTATATGCAATGATGAGTGTGCAGAAGTTGATCTGCCTGCCACCCCAGTACTGAATGAACATGTCAAACGACTGCTTTGATGTACTTATATCCCATACCCACAGCAGTGCAAGGCAGGAGCTGGCAGTGGAAAAGATCCACCCGATTCCATCAGTGCTTGCCTTCTGGCAGGCATGAAAACTTGATTATTTCAGAAAGCCCTTTGGGGAAAATGGCAATCAACTGGTTTACTGATGTCTATGCTGCTGTGTGGTTTATTCATGTGCTGCTACATCCAAGCTTTTGGATGGTTTTTATTATTATTTATTTACCAAGTGCCATCAAAGTGCATTGCACTTCACAGCTGAAAAGAAAAGTCAGGTCCCTGTCCCAAAGTGCTCACAATCCAAAATAAACACAAGGGACAGAGAAAAGGATTTGGGCAGGGCAGATGGGGAAGACTGTATGATTATTTTATGTACATGTACTTAGGCAAAGTTGCAGGAAGATGGGGGGGGGATTAAGGGATAGATAATACTGTTAATTTTATCATTGTGTGGCAGCTCAGGGGTCTTTCCACCAGAACGCTGCAGTAAAAATGCCTCTCCACCCCATTCCCAAATGCTCATGGAAAGTTTAAAAATACCAAACACAAATACACAAGATGTTATTAATGTTCCTATTTAAACAACTAACGTCACCGAAACAGCTAAAGCCCAAGTCCCTAAATTGGTCCAAACACAACACCCTTGCAATGTTTCCAAGAGATTGTCAGATGCAGGAAAGGCCTCAGCAAACCTACTGTAGCAGGGGTGGTGGTTAAGAATGCTTCTCCCCTGATGCCTTGCCTCTGATGCTGTGATAATCCTCTCCTGCGGCAAAGCCAACAGCTGTAACCAGAAGTGCAAGCATCTTCCTTCTCATACAAGTTCTGGCTAAGGTGCCTTCAACATCTGTGCTCTGAGATTCTACATCGTTTGTACACTTAAGGATATGGACAGGTTCCTTGAAAGGGTGAGGTTGTCTACCTATGTTCCCAAACTTTGCCCATCCTAGCTTATAACATCTGCTAGAAGGGAAGTGTCCAAGTGGACTGAGAGGATAATTAATTCATCACCTGTGGAGGTCTCATTGCCATGTTGTCTTAAGATAATGGCTGGCCAATCTTTCGTTTTTGGGCACAGGGTGGCCTTAAGCCAATGTGACCAATATTATCACATAGGACTCCACACTTGGGAGGGCCCCGCACCAAGCATATTGTTTGCTGTAGCAGCCAGGATCTGTATGGCTGTAGGTCAGTGGGGTAAGCAGAGCAGCTTCACCTCAGGCCCTCCCATCTGCTCCAGCTTTCCAACTGCCCAAAATGGGCCTCCTGGAAACAACTGGTGGCAACGTCATCACCACCAACTATTTCCAAGTGCTGCAGTTTGTGTATGGCATAACAAGTGCTCTTCTTGGTGAGTGGGGGGCCCTGCGGGGAAGGTGGGGGTCCCACAGGAATGCCCTGCATTGGGCCCTGCTGCTCCTAGAGCCAGCCCAGGTACTCAAGTATGTGCTGGTGATTCAACTTGAGAATTCTGGGTAAGACAGATTCCTTGATCCAGTTTACTCCAGTGTTCAATCTGGTTTTGGCAGTGAAATAGGTTTGTTCATTCTAGCATCCAGGTGCAATTCAAGGTTGTGATCTTTAAAGCCCCGAACAGCTTGGGTACAAGACACCTGAAGGACCATTTTCTTCCACATGAGCCTACCCATACAAGAAAGCCTCTGCAGAAGATCTTGGGTCATGTCTCACTGCTGTCAGAAGCAAGGCTTATGGGGACACGTGGGAACTTTCTTGGGGGTGACCTCACCTTGTAGAATCCCTCTCATGGGAGGTTTGGTTTGCTCTCTGTCTTAGGTTGGGGATATCCTCGTTTCAGAAGGCATTCTCCAATCAATTGTGTATTTTATTTTTATCTCTCTTTGTTTTTGAAATCAGTGTTTATTTTTATAGTGTGCTCTGCTATTTTTGTTTTTATAATTTAAAATACAGTAAAATCTCTGTTGTGAGCTGCCTTCAAATCTTTAGAGAATAAGAATACTTTAAATAGAACAGACAAGAATTTTAGCAAGCAACTGGGCTTTGATTTGTGAATGTCAAAACACTGCTCTTTGCCTTGCACTGCAAATCTGGTCCAACAAAATGATCAAAACAGTATTTTCACAGATGCCTCAATTGTAGGATATGAACTTTCCCTTAGAATGGAACAAACAGGTAAAACACTCCAGCTAAGCCAAGATTCGAAGTGATGGTACTACGTTATGCAGGTTGTTCTGCCACACCATATAGCAGATGTGCCAAACTCAAAATGTCTCTGCCTATTACAGTTGTGTCAGATTTCACTGCTTGGCAAAATCCCTGTGGCATAAATGGAACTGGTAACTATGTGGCAGGATAAAAGGAACTGCTGCATTTCCAAATCTCAGGAAGGAGCAGTATTGCTTTGATGAACATCTGGAGGACTTCATATGGAGAGTATCAAGTTCAGCTTAGGCTAGGCACCACACTGCAAATGAGCATGCTGTAAATGATATGAATGGTAGGGCAAAGGGTCTCAAACCACACCAAGCTGAAGAAACAGAGTACATTTGTCCTACAGATAAGAAAGGGAGTTCTGACAACTTTGAAACAACTACACAGATCTCAGATAGAAACCTACCACTCACAATAGGACACACAGCAATGTGTTTAAACTACGAGTGAAGTAAAAATAAACATTCCTTATTGTAAGTTGCTATTCAGTGCTAGAGCAGGATGCCTACAAAGATTGCAGAACCTCCTCCCTTGGAGATGTCCAAGCAAATTCTGGAAATCTGTGGGGAGGGATGCACTATCCTGGGTTATATTGTAATTCATCCTCCCAGAGGCAACTTCAAAATCTAACAAAAGTTCTTTGAATATATAGATATTCATTCTCTGTTCATGGCCATAATGAAAAGAAACAAGATAGCACATAGCTGTAACAGATGCAACATAAGCCAACTATGATGGCCAGTTCATCTTTGCTTGGAACATGACCTCCAATAAGGCAATAGGCTATTTCCTGCCTTGCCTATTAACCTTTGATTATCCAAGGTGTCCCCTCAGCAGAGCTAAATGTACCAGGCTGATGAAGTGTCAGAACATTTGAATCAGTGGTGCCAACAACACCCTAGAA
Source organism: Lerista edwardsae (assembly GCA_029204185.1). NCBI lineage: Eukaryota > Metazoa > Chordata > Lepidosauria > Squamata > Scincidae > Lerista > Lerista edwardsae. Next base: position 1,754,493 of record JAJKFI010000038.1, read on the forward strand.
AAGGAATGGAACAGTGTGATGTCTACTCGCATTTGTGGAAAAAACAGATGATGTTGAGTCAGATACAGATTACGTTTTGTATGTGCTGCATGTAGAATTTTTTTTCATTTGATTTTTAAATTACAATCCGCTCTGAAACCCAGGAGGATGTGGGAAGGCAGGAGCATCTATATTCAGAAACAATTGCTTGCTCCTCCAAAGGAAAGCCTAGTCACACTATATAATAATAAAGAGCACAAGAGATTTAAGAGCACACATTTGGAGAAACTGCCAAAAAGGCTAGCTAATTTTGCTGCTCCATCTAGTAGCTATTTCAGCCCATTAACCTTTCATTTTCTGCCTTGCACCTCAGTCTTTAAGTAAGAGCCCATCAGCAAATCATTAAAGGACTCTATACAAGGTGCTCCTAATAGAGCACTAATACCAGCTGCCTCTGAGCAGCAAGGTAATTTTACATAGCAGCCTTCAAAACTAGACACAAAAGAAATGTAACACCCAGCTAACAACACATCCTTGCCTTTTAAAATTAGACTTGTGTCTTCTCCTGGTAGAGAGGGGGAGAAACGTGCCAACTTGCACACATGCACAGCCTGTTCTGTTTGGGCTTTTACAAACTGAGCCAATTCCATACACATCACTCCCCCAAATCTAAGACATGAAGATGGTGATGATTATTTCCATGGTTAAGTACTGAAATGAAATGAAGATCACAATCCTAACCTGGAGTTAGGTCAGCACAGTTAGGCCAGCAAAGTTTGGCTGGCACAAGGGACACTGTTAAGTATGTTTGGACCACTCTCTGAGTCAGAGAGGCCAGCACACAGATGTGCACCATCCTCCCTGACTCTGAAAGTGGTCCAAACGAGATTTACAGTGGCCCTTGTGCCAGCCAAACTGTGCCGGCCTAACTGTGCCTGCCTAACTCCAGGTTAGGACTGCGCCAAAATCACATCACTGCAAAAGATGCCACAAGGCTTGACCCAGGTGCCTTGCAGATCCAATACTAGCTCCCTGTGCCTCTCAGGCTTGCAGGCCACAGTTCAGAATCCACCTGGCCTAGGGGAGTCAATCGACTCCTTCGACTGACATGGAGGTCAATCTACTGCCTCCTGTTTAACATAAAACTCCCTGGCTTCTGCCGGTCTGGATAACTTATGTCTGGGTGAGGCCACTAGACTATTCCCCCCTGTTATTTCAGTTGACTGTCCTATGGTGTTCTTAATCTGGCACATTAGAGTTATCTGGGACTTTTCAGCCCTTCTTTTAGAGGTTCAAGCTGGCCCTCTGCATGTGTGTGTACATTCCTCCCCCACCTCACCCCCCACAGCAACATATTTCAAATGAACAATCTCACAAGCACTTCTCCCGTTTCTCCTCTTTGGCACTCATGCCTGACACACTGGCTTGAGGAAATTGTCAATACAGCAACTGTGAGAAACCTTTCTCCTGGAAAAACCCACTTCTCATCCTCCTCTGAACAGCAGCAGGACACTTCCCATTCTCTAGTACCTTTACAGGATTTGCTGCAGGGGTCTGCAGGTGATGATCTCTTCAGCCCTCCCACCTGCTCCCTTTTGTAAGTTAATTTGAACAGAATACAGTATTACGACAGTTCTTAAACAAAAAAAGAATCTTAAATACACATTGCCAGTGAGTGGAAAAGAATGGAGGGCAAAATGGACACTAACAAAAACTCTTTTTCTCCACTCTATTCTATCTATTAATAAGAAGGTTGTTAATTAGGGAAAGAAAAAGCTCTCTCAAGGGGAGGGAGGGAGGCAGAAGGAGGTCACCTGAAGGGATCCCACTCCCTAGTGAAACCCACAAAATCCAGGCTTCTCCCTTTACTTCTTCTAATAAGTAGAAGCAGAACTGGGGTAATCTAGGTAATCTACCCCACTCCTGTGATTCCATTTTTTAAAAAGGGAAAAATCAGGACGTTTTAGCACTGTGCATATTGCACATTTAACACTCTAAAAATGATGTCATTTGGTGGCACCATGATGGCAGAGCTCACCTGGCCCAATCACTGTGCCCCTTCCAACAAGCAACCATGAAATTTCTTGTTCAACATTCTCAGAGAACGAAATTCTGACCTTGGATATTTTTTCTCTCAGTCTGCTGCTTTCTCTGTATCATTTTGCAATGTATGCTTTATATAGTTCAATAATGTGTGTCCCCGCTGCAATGGGCATTTTTTTTTTAAAAAAAGTGCATTATATATTTTGAAAAATAATTAATAAGACACCCCAATGACCCAACTAGTCCAGGTGTGCCGACTGGACTGACACTTGCTTATTCAGGGTCTGAGCCTGAAGTGCATTTGGACCACTCCCGGAGTCAGGGAGGATGGCGCACGTCTGTGCCTACCACACCGAAAGTGGTCCAAACATACTGTACAGCTGGCTTAACTGTGCCGGCCTAACTCCAGGTTAGGATTGAGCTCTCAATATCCTGCAACACATTTGGCTAGAACAGCAATCTCCAAACTGGAGACTTCTGCAGTGGGGAAACTCATCCCGGATGCAAACGGCACTTTGCATTCTGCCGGGGACAGTGCAAAAGACCCCCAATATAAGAACATAAGAAGAGCCCTGCTGGATCAGGCCAAAGGCCCATCTAGTCCAGCTTCCTGTATCTCACAGTGGCCCACCAGGTGCCTCAGGGAGCACATGAGACAACAAGATGCCTGCATCCTCTTACCACTCCCTTGCACCTGGCATTCTGAAGTTGCCTACTTCTAATGTAAGGCAGTTGCACCACCCATCATGGCCTATAGCCCACAATGGACTTTTTCTCCAGAAAACTGTCCAGTCCCCTTCTAAGGCATCTAGGCCAGATGCCATCACCACCTTCTATAGCAAGGAGTTCCATAGGTTAATTACCTGCTGGGTAAAAAAGTATTTCCTTTTATCTAACTCTCCCAACACTCAATTTCAGTGGATGTCCCCTGGTTCTGGTATTGTGAGAGAGGGAAATGTCTCAATAGATCTCTCTATCCCTCCCATGCATAATTACACGCATGGAATACCAGGCACACCGTTTGCTGGGGCAGCAGACCCCCGAAGCACCTGGCCACGAAGATTCCTGGGAGTTGTAGTTGGGGTCTTTCGCACCTTCCCTGGCGGACTGCAAGCTCTGCTCATGCCAGGGAAGGAAAACAGGGGTACCCTATCTGGCTTTTGTTTGGAGTCCCCTGGGCTAGACTGTAGTCACAGGAATTCACTGACACCAGAAATCTGCAACACTCCTAGGCTGGAACATGACAAGAGTACACAAGAACACAGTTTTCACCAGTGAGCATGGCAAGAACTTCCATCCTTCTCCAGAGCCTAGCAAAAGGCAATGGATTTCATAGATATCCTGCTGCTTTCTGAGCTTCCCTTATGTCAGCAGTTCTCAAACTATGGGTCCATGTCCATCAAGTGGGTTAAGACCCAGTTTTGGAGGGGGTCATGAAACTGACAGGTTGGATTAGGCTATGTGCATCAAGGTGTCATGAAATTGTGGTTTCATGTGAACCTTGTTAGTTGGGAGAGAACTACTCAAGAGTAAATGGCCCAGGTGGGGGTAATTAGTTCATTGAGATAAAGTTAAAAGCCTCAGGGAAAGAACCCTTTGCTGCTCTCATGGAAGGTTAGCCTCACTATGTGCTGTGGAAGCTGGTTGTAGTTAGTCAGTGAGGTAAAAATCCTATAGGATGTTCTTTTGTTTTTGTCCTTTCTCGGTTCCTCTCAGTATTATAAACAGAGGGGTGGATTATTGTTATTTTAATATTCAGGTTTTATGGTACAGAGCCTCTGTAGTTTTATTTGTAATTTTTAATGTATGTCAATAAAATTGGGTTTTTACTTCTTTTATTTGGCTTTCTTTTAAGAGGGGTTTTTGCCCAGGAGCTCCCCTTGTTGTGTTGAGTCTAGGCTGGTGGCAGCGGCAGCTACCCAGGGGAGGGGAGTTGTACCCCCCCCCATCATAACACAAGGGTTAAACAACTTGCTACTTGGGGAAAGTACTGCTGCCCAATCACCATTATGGCCATAGAGGCTTGAACAATTAGTAAAGCAAAACTTTTTTTTATGGTGGGTCCTGATGCTAAATTTTTTAGAAGCACTGCTGTATGTAATTCAGAACAACATGGATTTCTTCCCCTCTTTCTCTCACATAGTTCCAAGTTGGGGGGGGGGAGACAGGGTCTTCCACCCTCAAACTGAGCCTCAAAAGGCAGCTCAGTCATCACATCACAGAAGACCCCAACCCTCCTGCTCAGAGATGGGCAGGGTTGGTAGCAAGCACATGTAATATAGCACATGCTAGATTGGATCACATTCAAACTTTGTACTTGACACTTGACTTGTGCCGTTATTGTGTTCTGTACATGGATAGAACCCAATGGGGTTTTGAGCTGCTGGGTCCCAACAAGCAAAGATAAATGGCAAGGCTGACCGTCAGACTTTTGCTTATGCAATCACAGCCTGAAAGCTGTCCCCTGATGTGTGCGGGTGGCTATGGCCATACAAGTAAAAGCACCCACAATCATCCCGGAGCATACCTTGCCATTGCTGCAGCACAAATGCTGCTGACTCTCCACCTTTGCAGGAGATTTTTACAATTGCTGCCATGAAACACAAGCTTATCAAAATGTTTTTTAAATTACCCAAGCTGCACCATTCTTATGCCGATACATAATTCAGCACAGATTTGCTGAGTGAACCAAAAGAGCTGAATGTGCCATGTGCTATGCGACAGTTCAACTGAAGCCGTGTCCTTGAGTTTCAAACCGCCAACGTGGTCAGTAAGGCTTTCCTTTACCAATTCTGTCCCTCAAAGCTAGAAGAGGAGATTTTAGATAGAGCACCTGCACAAGCAATCAGAAGCTCACCTTGGTAAACGACTCAAGACATCCGCATTACTTGGAAAATTCTCTTTTGGAACTCTCCTGTCATCTATTAAGGTGGCCTAACACAGCTTTCAGCTTCCAAAGAATGCCCACAAAGGTTTGATAAGCTCATCATATGTGCGCAAAAGTAATGGCTAGATCAGCAGTTCTCAAACATTCTGGGAGTTCAAAAACCTCTGTAAGTGCTTGCAGGGGCATCACAGTGACACGATAGCGACAATCGCATTGCTCCAGAGCACACATTGGGGCTAAGGGGACTTACTAAGGTTGGGGGATTGGGGAGCCCTGCGGATCCCTCTGCAGGCTCCCTGTGTGTTAGAAATGTTTGTGTGTGTTTTTTTAAAAGATCATGACCCATGATCCATGACCCATGATCACCCACTGCGATGCAACCTTCCGGATGCTAGGGCAGGCACTGGTAAGTCATCCCCCCAGCCCCAATATGTGCCCTGATGCAACCAGATTGTAGCTATCGTGTCGCTGCGATTCCCACGCCCCACCCCTTAAGGGGAAACAGGAATGACTGTTCAGACTGGGATATCACAACACCCCAGTTTGAAAACCGCTGGGCTAGAAGCTTGCTTAATCAGACAATAAGCCTAGAACAGCAACAATGTCCATCTGGCCTTTCTGATAAGTGGCTTGAAATTACAGAGAAGCAGATTTAGGCTGGATAGGAGGAAGAATTTGACTACAAGAGCCTTCTGACATGGGAACTGTCTGTATCCTGCAGTTGTGGGCTCCTCCTCAGATGTTTTCAAACAGAGGCTGGACTGTCACCTGTCAGGGATACTTCAGCAGCTGCCTGCAGGAAGCAAGGGGTTGGAATAGACAGCCTCCAAGATTCCACTCAACTCTACTGCTTTATGGATGACATTGAAGGTACTGGATACCCTGCTGAATACTGCCATCTCACCCCAGGCTTCTGAGATCTGAGGGATTTTAGCTCAGTGGAAGAGCATTTGCTTTGCATGCAAGAAGAGCCCAGATCCAATCAGCATCTCCAGGTAGGATAGAGGACCATTCCTGCCAGAACTTTAGAGAGCCATCAGTCAGTGTTGACAAATCTAAGCTAGACAGAACAAGGGTTTGACTCTATAAAGCAGCTATGACCACTCAAGTATTTTCAATTTGTGCAAGTGTGAGGGCTAGAAGCTTGCTTAATTCCAAACCAAATAGGACTCGGTGCAATCACATGAGACATAAGCTATAGATAAAATACACTTCCTGCCCGTAGAGGGCAGTGATACATACACAACAACTGGCATGCCATGCAGAAAGCTACATTCCAGAGATGGAGAAGTAATGCACGCTATTAACTTTATACAAGCTTCACAAGACAACAATCTAAATCACATAATGTTCTCGCAAGAGGCAATTCAATAGTTTCAAAAAGAGCAGTAACCTGAACAAGTGCAGCGTCATGGGAAAACAGACAGAGAAAAATAAAGGAATCGATAGACTCCAATTATGAAGTGTAGTAACAGAAGCAGAATCTCTGCTCCATGCACCTTGCAGAATCTTCTCAAATCGTCCCAAAAGGTATCGACTCCATCAGCTGGTGTCTCTGTAGCTGTTCCAAACCACAGTGAAATGTCCCCCTGAACCACAGCTGTCTCCTGGCCATCCAGGAGCAGCTGTGAATCCAGTAAGACCCCAAAGCTGCACACATGCTCCTTCAGGGGGTGTGTAAACCCATTCAGGGGAAGGAAGCAATCTAATACCCAAACTGTGGTTCGTTTTCTGAACCAGGGGACCACTGTCTTATCAGCTTTTTAATAATTTCAGCTTATTTCAGGTCCCAACTGCCTCCTGCTCCCTTGGTATTTGGTGGAAAGGAAGATCGAGTTGGGCATCATCAGCAGGCAACTTCAGAATGCCAGGTGCAAGGGAGTGGTAAGAGGATGCATCTTGTTGTCTCATGTGCTCCCTGAGGAATCTGATGGGCCTCTGTGAGATACAGGAAGCTGGACTATATGGGCCTTTGGCATGATCCAGCAGAGCTTGTCTTATGGTCTTATTTCTAAAGATCACTTAGTCTCACCTCTTCTCCCTCTTGTCCCAAGGGTTGTATTTGTGGTAATTGTGGGTTGGCCATCTGTCTCTTCCTTTAATTGAGAAACCTGGTACTGAGATAATCTTTTGACCCCTCTCATATCACTAGGATCTCAAAATCATTCAATGACAGGAGATTCAGGAAAGACAAAATATAGTTTCAGAGGCTATTAGTAATGACAGCTAAAAGGAACCTCCATCTTCAGATGCACCATACCGTAGTAACAGATGCTGGGTGGGTGGGAACACCATGTGAGACTGCCCACCTGTCCTCTTGACCGTTGCCCAGCCTGGCTTATTTGAGCTGCCAGGGAAGGTAGTTAATACATCATTATTCAAGGGGGAGTAACCAACTACTTCGGCAGTTATATGTCCCCTCCTGAAGAAAGCCCCCCCCCATCCCACCATGTTGGAAAATTTCAGGCCAGTATCAAACCTCCCCTTTCTGGGCAAAGTGATAAAGTGAGTGGTGGCATCTCTGCTCCAGAGGACTCTGGATGAACCTGATTATCTAGATCCCTTTCAATTTGCCTTCGTGGGTGACCTTCGCTGAGGATAGGACAGAGGAAGTGCTTCACTTCTGGACCTCTCTGTGGCGTTCAGCACTATTGACCATGGTGTCCTTCTGAGTCATGGCTGTTAAGGCATGGAAGGAACTGTAAGCCATACAGTAAAAATCTTACAACAGTGATCCAATAAATCTTACAACAGTGATATCTGTCTAAAATCTACTCTACTTCATCCCAACTGGCAACCAGAATGGTTTTGCACCAACTCCTATACAGATAAACACTGGCTAGAGCAAGGAAGGTACAGGGGACCAGATACAGAGGAGTGGCAATGAGATGCAAAGGGATGCTTGCTGTCTTGAGTGCTCCTTGAGACATCTGGTTAGACACTGTGAGATACAGGAAGTTGGACTAGATGGGCCTTTGGCCTCATTCAGCAGGGCTCTTCTTATGTTCTTAATTCTCTTCCCCAAGATTGCCCAACAGGCTGGTTCTTTCTTAGCCAGCTTCCCCTCAGACCTGACTGTTTTATTGGGCTGCTTTCATGGTTTTTGTTCTGGCTTTTACTGTGGTGTTTGTAAGCAGCTTTGAGCACCTTTGGGCTATGAAAGTAGGTTCTTCCCCTGTTTGAAAACAGAATGTTTTTCTTGACCTGAATCCCAGTGAACACAAACTTGTGCCAAGAGACAGGGGACTTCCAAGAGACACAAGGAGAAGAAAAGTTAAGTTTTCCCTGTCTGGTCACCTGGGGGAAATTTTCTTTACCACAGGCAGCCAGAGGCGTGGCCATTGGCAAGCAGGCCTCGCCCTTCCATGAAGTGTGGTGAGGCAGTTGCCTCAGGCAATGGTTTGGCCCAAGTAACATAGGTGGGCCTAAGGGAGAATTTGATAAAGGAGATGGGCAAGGCAGAAAAGGGGAGACTAGGATGCCCTCTCTTCAAAAGTCCAGGTAGAAAAGACGTAGAGATTGTGAGGAGGAATTTTAATTAAAAGGGGGAAGTTGCCTATCATAGACATGAAGAGAAAAGGAACCATGGCAGCCAAATAGAAACCGGGCAGAGACTACATCCTCTTCAGGGCCTCTTCATCAAGCAGCTCTTGCACATCAAGGAGATTTTGCCCTTTGCTCCCAACCATCCCTTTGCACCCAGTGAAGGTGAAAATTGATGATTTGGCACCAGCTCATTGCACACAGATCCAGAAGCACACATTTCAACAGCTCAGCAGGTGCTCCGCTTTCCTTCCAGCAGGCACTTTATTGGCGTGGCTGCAAGGCGGCTTGGAAGCAGAGAGAAGAAGACTGGTGAGGACAGAAAGGCTAAATGAAGAGCTGTCCCACGTGCGTCTCGGGCTACATTTAAGCAGTAGCTCTCTCCACAAGGGAGTCACCCCCACTCCACAGTGGGAATCACAACTGCTGCAGAGCACTGCATTTTTACATCAAGTAGCAAGCATGCTTCATGACAAATGCCTCTTCTCCCAGCCATCCTTGTACATGCCCACTTGTTCCTTTCCCCTCTTCCTTTCCTTCAGCCTCTCATCCCTGTCCTTTCCCTTCCCTCTCATTCCAATCTGTAGACAGAAGACAAGAAAAAGAAGTTGGGGGAGTATCAAGACAGCAACATGTACAACAAAAAGGTCATTATGACTGACTTTGGCCGGGTTTCAGAGCAGCTGACAATGGCCCAAACAGCTGAGCTGCCCTCTTGGTTTTCAGCTTGACCAGACCCAAGATTCAGAAGGTGCAAATTTTTGTTCAAACCATCACAGATATTTGGTATTTAGTGGGACAGTACTCAATCAGAGGAGCTGCATACACTTTGACACAAAGCTAACATATTTTAACTTTTCAATAAAAGGTAAAGGTTTCCCCACGACTGAATGGTGTAGTTGTGACCGACTGTAGGGGGCGGTGCTCATCTCCGTTTCTAAGCCTATAGAGCCGGCGTCTGTCCTGAGGACAAGCTTCCGTGGTCATGTGGCCGGCATGACTCTACGCCGTAGCGCAAGGAACGCCGTTACCTTCCCACCGAAGTGGTCCCTATTTATCTACTTGCATTTTTAGGTGCTTTTGAACTGCTAGGTTGGCAGGAGCTGGGACAAGCAATGGGAGCTCACTCCGTCGCACAGTCTTGAACTCCCAACCTTCCGGTCAGAAAGCCCAGCAGCAGCGGATTAACCCACTGCGCCACCACGTCCCACACCATCTTTTCAATAGATGGCCTTAATTTTTTGCTGACTCACTTTAGCACAAGATCCACGAGCAGAACAAAAGGAGGAAAGGATGGACAGCTGGCAACTTCATGTCCTTGGGTTACATCATGTGCTTGTGGGTTGCTGCTCAACCCCCAGTTACATTACTAACCCATGAGTTAGAGAGGAGTGTGAAGCAGTTCAAAAGAACTTGCCAGTGGGAGACTTGTGGGGACAGAGTCCAGCACGTGTCTTTATACTTGAAATCTGCTTGCACCGAGTCACACCACTGGTCCATCCAAATCAGTAATGGCACCAGACCTCCAAACTCTCAGTCAGAGGCATCTCCCAGCATTGGTATATGAAATGCCTTTAACTGGAAATGTAGAGGATTGAACCTGGGACCTTTCATGTGAAAAATCTGCTCCACCGCTAAGAGATGGCTCCACTCAAAAACAAAAGGTTGGTATAAGACAGTTTCACATGGGTTCAGGCCAAAACAAGTTGGAGCATTGGTCCATCTACCAAAGGGGTGTCAAACTCATTTCATATAGTGAGCTGAATAATATTCATGGCGCCTGCTGAGGGCCGGAAGTGACACCATTAAGCAGGAATGGTGTCATTAAGCGGATGAGGACCAGAAATAAGTATATTTGTTCTCATATATCCATTGGCTGCAAATGACCAGAAGAGTAAATGTGGAAATCATATCTTCAAGATATGGAAGAGCTCGATTATCATGCTGGGAGAGCTCAAACATTATGCAGGCTACCATTTCACTTCTGACATAGCATCATTTTGCAGCTCAGAAGTGGTCTGCGAAGTGACCCCTTGGCAGAAGCAGTGCTGCTGAAAAGGCAGCCTGCTCTCCCAGCGCCTCAGCAGCGTCTTCCTCTCTCACTCCCCTTGGTCTGTCCCTTATCATTCCTTGACATAAGTCAAGAAATGACCTCAGCGCCTTTCATTTCTCTTTGCACAAGTGGCGCTGCTGACGGGGTGGCTCTGGGAGAGCCCAATTATAACGGTTGTAATTATAATGCTTCCTGAGGCATCTGGTGGGCTACTTTGAGATACAGGAAGCTGGACTGGATGGGCCCTTGGCCTGATCCAGCAAGGCTTTTCTTATGTTCTTGTGGGGCCAGACAAAGAGCTTCCGGGGGCCGCATCCAGCATGATCTAGCTTCATTATGGTCTTAATCAGCAGCATTGTGAGGCCTTGGTCAGTGGTCGTTTTCAGCACCTGCTAATGGAGGTCTTGACTCATCACCCGAATTTCATTCTTAGGATGATTTCCAGAAAATCTAATTGTTGACAAAACAGACTGACAGGACACGCCCATGTATGTCTACTCAGAAGTAAGTGCAACTGAGTTCAATGGAACCTACTTCCAGTAATTTTATATAGGACTACAGTCTGAATCATGTGAAGATGGAGGAGTAGCTTCATGACCTATGCACCTCAACCTTACTACTGAATCACATGCTGCAAGCAAGCTTCTTGTACACAGTTCTCTCAAGCTATGACTCAAATGTTTTCCTTGTAAACAGACCAAGGGCTCCATGTAACTCAGCATCCTTTACCAACCAAGGGCTTCTGAGCAATGACATAAAGGTAATCGCTCTCTCTTGTTTGTCAGCACCAAGCAACCAACCAACCTGTAAAGTTACCAGAAGTCGCTAAAAACTCTTTTTGGCTAAAAACATGGCATTCTGATTTCACTGTCTTGTGATGGACATAGTGATGAATATTGGTCCTTCCCCCCCTCCCGGCCCTTGCAAGCTAACTACCCCTCCAACACAAGCTGCTCATCTGAAGCCTTTGAACCCACTACTTCAAACCCAGGCACCTGGAAGTTTGGGAGATGGCCAAAAACATCCATGTCACAAGGGCAACATCCCCAAAGAAAAGTAAAACTAACAGTCGAAGAGCAGCAGACAGAGGCAAGTACCATCTTAAGCCTTTGGCTTGCTGGAGGCCTTTCTGGGCTTCTGGGCTGCTGGGGGTGGAGAGAGGCCTGATTTGGAACACCTGTGCTGAGGCTGAGCTTGCAACTCACAGCACCATTTGGCTTTTCCCTCCAGGCAAGTACCATCTTAAGCCTTTGGCTTGCTGGAGGCGCGAGCCTCTGGCGCGAGCCAAAGGGCAAGAGCCAAAGGGCTCTTTGCCCGTGGCTCTTCGCCTGGGGAGCTGAGACTGGAGCCAAGAACATCTGCTGCTGTGCCTGCCTCCCTCAGTGTTCATCTCCCGTGGACCATCAGGCTCCAACCACGTTTTTACTTTTGGAGCCTAGTCGCCTGTCAACAAGCCACCACCAGCCATTTTAACTGAGTGAGTGATAGTATGATTGTGACTTCCTGGCCGGAGTGAGAGTCTGGCCAGGAGAGTGGAAGGCTATCCCTGCCTCTGTGAGAGGGGGGCAGGGAGGGAAGGAACGAGGACCTCTGCCTCTGTGAGAGAGAGGCAGAGGCCTGCAGCAGCCCAAGCCTCAGTGTGAGGGGGGTGAGGGCTGCTGCACTGGTTTGTTGGTGGGGAGTGTGTGTGTGTGCGTGTCTGTGTTTTTTAGTCTTTGTATCTGCGCTGGTGGTTGGCTTGCAGGTCGCTCCCGCCGGAATTATGTGCTTGACACCTCGAGGGAGCTCAGGGGAGGGCAGGGAGGCCACCATCAGCAGAGTTACGGGTTACGGAAGATATGGCGGTGGGGGCAGGGCCGGACAGTACAGGAGAAGGAGGGTCAGTCGTAGACAGACTGTCCCTCTTTCTGGCCCTTCCCTCATCCCTCTGACCCCTGGTTCTTCTGGCAACAGTCCCCTGAGTCTGAAGCTGCTGCTTCTGAATGCCAGGTCGGTGAATAATAAGACCTCTCTTATCCATGATTTAATCTTGGAGGAGAAAGCCGACCTGGTATGTATCACGGAGACCTGGCTGGATGAGCTGTGAGGGGTTAATCTTTCCCAGATTTGTCCGCCGGGTTTCCGGGTACTTCAGCAGCCACGACTACAGGGGCGGGGAGGTGGGGTTGCGATGGTCTATCGGGATTCTATCTGTCTCACCAGATACCCTGTTCAGCAGTCCACCGGGTTTGAGTGCCTTCGCGTTGTGTTGGAGGGGCGAGACAGAACAGGGATTCTGTTGGTGTACCGCCCGCCTTGCTGCCCAGCAGTCTCCCTGCCTGAGCTGACGGAGCTGGTCTCGAGCGTGGTGTTGGAGTCCCCCCGCCTTCTGGTGTTGGGGGACTTTAATGTCCATGCCGAGGCCCCGGGAACACCTGCAGCTCAGGATTTCATGGCCTCCATGGCAACCATGGGTCTGTCTCAAAGAATATCTGCCCCGACGCATGAGGCGGGACACACGCTGGACCTGGTGTTTACTGCGGGGCAGGTTGATGGTGATCTGGAGGTGGAGGAGATTAAGATCACTCCTTTGTCATGGACAGATCACTGTCTGGTGGGATTTAGGCTCGTTGCGGCTTCTCACCTCTGCAATGGCAGGGGATCACATTCTATGATCCGCCCTCGGAGACTGATGGATCCGAATGGATTCCTGAGAGCTCTGGGGGATTTTCCTGTTGCCAGAGTTGGAGACCCACCCGGTGCCCTGGTCGACCTCTGGAATACGGAGATGGCCAGGGCCCTGGATGAGATCGCTCCTGAGCGTCGTTTGCCCAGTCGCAGAATCGGAGCGGCTCCTTGGTTTTCTGAGGAGCTGCGAACGATGAAGCGGCAGAGCAGACGACTAGAGCGTCGGTGGCGAAAGACTCGTGCCGAATCTGACCGGACACGGGCTAGGGCCCAATTAAAAGCTTATTCCAGAGCAGTGGTGGCAGCTAAGAGGGCACACCTCTCTGCCACCATTGCATCTGCAGAGAACCGTCCGGCTGAGCTCTTCCGTGTGGTCCGCAGGTTTTTACATCTTGCCCCTCTTACTGGTAGGGAGGAGCACACGGAGGCTCGCTGTGACGAGTTCGCAAAACACTTTGCAGATAAGGTCGATCAGATCCGGCATGACTTGGACGCCGCTGTGGGCATATCTAGTGATGTCCCTGGGGAACCTGTCTATCCTACCATTTGGGATTCTTTTCAGCTTGTAGAGCCTGAGGATGTGGACAGGATTCTCTGGAGTGTGAGACCTGCTGCTTGCCCGCTCGACCCTTGCCCGGCATGGCTAATTAGAGCTGCCCGGGGAGGGCTGGCCGAGTGGACAGGGAGGGTGGTGAATTCATCTCTGAGGGAGGGGGTGCTCCCGCCTGCTTTGAAGCAGGCGATGGTTCGCCCCCTCCTGAAGAAGCCCTCCCTGGATCCCACAAATTTAAACAACTTTCGGCCAGTCTCCAATATCCCATTTCTGGGTAAGGTGATTGAGCGGGTGGTGGCGTCCCAGCTTCAGAGGGTTCTGGAGGAAACGGATTATCTGGACCCATTCCAATCTGGCTTCAGGCCGGGGTTCGGGACGGAGACTGCCTTGGTCGCCTTGGTGGATGACCTGCGCCGGGGGATGGACGGGGGAAGTGCGACCCTGTTAGTCCTACTGGACCTCTCGGCGGCTTTCGACACCATCGACCATGGTGTCCTTCTGGGTCGGCTGGCCGGGTTGGGGCTTGGAGGCACTGTTTTGAAGTGGTTCCGCTCCTTCCTGGCTGACAGATCCCAGAAGGTGGTGCTGGGGGAGGCTTGCTCGGCACCCCGACCTCTCAGGTTTGGGGTGCCACAAGGTTCCATCTTATCCCCCATGCTCTTTAACATCTACATGAAACCGCTGGGAGAGGTCATCCGGGGGTTTGGAGTGGGGTGCCATCAATATGCTGATGACACCCAACTTTATCTCTCCTTTCCCCCTGATTCTGAGGAGGCGGTTGAGGTCCTGGATCGCTGTCTGGAGGCAGTTGGGGGCTGGATGCGGGCGAACAAGCTGAAATTAAATCCGGATAAGACAGAGGTGCTTTTGGTTCGGAAATCCACGGCTCGGGTATTGGACTATCGTCCTGCTCTGAATGGGGTCGCACTTCCTCTGAAGGAGCAGGTTCGCAGCTTGGGGGTTCTCCTGGATTCACAGCTACACCTGGACTCCCAGGTGGCGGCTGTGGCCAGGGGAGCCTTTACTCAGCTTTTCCTTTCCCACACAGCCTGCACTTTATATTTCAGCTGTTACCTTTTAAGACCTACCGGCTTGGGCTACTTCACTTTCACCTGGGGCATTTTATGCTAGAGGGATTTACAAACACACACAGTTACCAGCTTCGCACGTTAATGCTACTGGCCCCCTGCTTAGCATGATGTCTGCAAGACCTCATACACGGTTCAGACATTCATTCATCCCTTCAGCCTCAGTAGACAAACAGCAATCACATCCTACTTCCACAATGCACACACCTGCACTCTTCAGTGGACTGGACACATGTTACGGATGCTAGGTTACACTCCCAGCGTTCCATTCTTACAGCTGATTGACTCCACAACCACTTGACACATTTACACAACCTAACAGTTGGTTAACAGACAGCTTATCCATGATCAATTTGTTCCTCCACTTTTCCTCAGGTATTCCAACAGTTTTAAACCTGGTGACCTGGATGCGTCATACTTGTCCCATTCACACAGTGCTTAACATATGATTGCACTCTTTGGGTTTCACCTATGCCTTCTTAGCTCACTGCTGACCGAGCATGCAACTAAGGCTTCATATTACCAACATTTTGCATAGGCAGTTCATCACACTTTGCAAGAGTTACTTCCACAGGGTTGCTTATTATTTTACAGGATAGCAAGTCCCTTCCAGCTAGCTCTGTGTGTGCCTACACTTGGCACACCCCAGAATAACTATTGTTTCCCCTGGACACCTTGCCTGTCTGTGGAGGTTCAATTAAGCATACTTTTGTGGCTTATCTTAACTTTGTTTTCCTGATTCCATCCTCCCACATCTGGTCTCTTACACCCAGACTTCTATTATTCATACAGGGAAGTGAATGGAGGTTGCTGGCACATTATATTTCATTCGTGAGTATCAAGGCTTTCTTTCTTATTCAACTCACAACCCAGCATTTCTAGGGTTAACAAATCCCATTCTGTCCCCTCCATCTCAGGAATGCCACCAGCCCCGCACCCAACGCTCACTCAGGGTGGATAATCACATGAAAAACAGGGCTTATTTGTTCTTCACTCTTCTACACAGCTTTTAAAGGTACACGCACATAAATTTAACACATTGTTTCCTTTTCGAGGTTTGCAAGCAGCCTTGCTTTAGAGTAGACCTCGGATGACTTTGCCGCAACCCCACTATCTCAGGGATTCCCCACGACCAATTTGTATTCACATGGGTCCCAATTTTCTTTCGGGGGTTCTGACAGGCTGCAAAAGCATTTCGCCGCAAAACTCTCCCTTGTAGGTTCCCTGTCGGGTACACAAACTTGCTTTTCGCCACTTGGACGGCACACACACCCCTCCTGCCTTTCCTTTCCCACACAGCCTGCATTAGCAAAAACATGCTCCTTGCTTTTGACTACGTGGGGTGTCACTACACAACATATACAACAGTGACTTAGGCTTACTCAGATTGAGGAAAACAGTGCGTAGCAGTATTTGTGCCCTTGCTCCCCCCCACAAGCATGCCCGCCTCCCCACAACACATTTAATGGGTGCGACGCATACAAGTCGCTGAGACGGACAAAGGGGTGGAGCGGCTTCTCGGGAACGCGTTGCTCCACTCTCGGGAGTGTATTGCCAGCCCCTCGCAAGGCACCTGGCACAGTCCCAAAAGATGAACGCGGCTTCTTGTGAAACTTTCTTCCTGCGTGCCTTCCACTGCGGGACGCCTTCCTTGACAAGGCTGCGATGCTTGCTTCTTCTCTGCAACAGCGTCGCTCTTCCCTCGCAGTGCGCCATGCTGCGCCGTGCGCTGCGCCTTCCTTCAGGCAAAGACAGGCTGGCTTGGCTTCTGCTCCCTGCACGCCATGCTCGCAACACGAGCGGCTGCACAGAGGAGCCCAACAAACTATATGCCAAGCATACCCAGGCAAGAAACTTAGGCCCAAAACAACGGCCTTTTCTTAGCGCCATGCCACACGTCGCGCCTCCGGCTTTGTTGCAAACGCCGGCTGTTGAGGAAGGAATGCTCACACTTCCAATCCTCGGGAGGGGTTTTTCTCTTTGTTGTCTCCGCTCCTGGGGTCTCGCCTCCACCTGGAACGGCGCTGACCTCATTCTGCTAACGGTGGGTCGCTCCCTGCTCCTGTAATTCGACTCCGGCCTTGAAGAATGCAGCTGGGCTCTCTCAGCAGACGCAGCTTCACACCTCCACACAAACAGACAGACTCTCTCTGCAGCAATCTGCCGGCTCTCAGCCTTCACTGCTCGCAGCAGCAGGCTCAGGAACTCTTGACATGCTCTGGAGCTCTGTCGCCTGCAGTCTCGCCTGTCGCCTCTGGGTGGCACCGCTGGGGCGCAGCGGAAGCGTGCTGGGCCCATAACCCTTGTTGAGATTTGGTTAGTGTAGCACTCCCAGACTTGAGGGCTTTGCCTGGCAACGCAAGAAGCCCGGGTCTGGCATCTGTAACCAAAAGCAGCATAAGCAGCTCCCAGCAGTGATGACGGCTGTGCTAGCAGACACGAAGAAGCCACGACACACATTGTTGTGCTGAAGATAAGACTTGTATTTGTTACAGCTCACAGTCAAGGTCCAAGTAAAGGTAAACAGAGGTTGTTGTACATCAAGGCAGCAAAACAGGATATAGCAGTTGGTCCAGCAGAATAAACAGATAGTCAAATGGACAGCGTTTCACCCCTCCTCATGTTAAAGACCCACACAGGAACTGGGACGCAGTCCTTCCTTAAGTACTTATCTGGCTGATCATGCTGCCCTATCAGGAGTCAGCTTGCAGCTCCATAACAGACGTGCAGTGTTGCACGTCTTCACCTCAACACAGGTGTCTTCTATCAGGACTTAATTGTAGGCAAGACAGGTGCAATAGCTTGCTGGCCTGATGCCATCAGCCATCCACGAGGGAACAGAGACTCTAGGCCTGGGTCAGACCTTGACCAGTCCTGACAGGCCGTACCTGAGCTGTGCGGACCTGGCCACTGTGACCCATGCCCTAGTGACATCTAGATTAGATTATTGCAATGCGCTCTACGTGGGGCTGCCTTTGAAGACGGTCCGGAAATTACAACTAGTACAGAACACGGCGGCTCGGGTGGTTGCTGGAGCACGTCGGTTTGACTCTGTCGAGCCGCTGCTTCGGCGACTACACTGGCTGCCGGTTCTGTTCCGGGCCCAATTCAAAGTGCTAGTTTTGACTTTTAAAGCCCTTTACGGCTCGGGTCCGGGGTATGTGAGGGACCGCCTTCTTCCATATAATCCAACCCGTACTCTTAGATCATCTGGGGGGGCCCTCCTGACTATGCCGCCACCAGGAGAAGTGAGAGGGGTGGCGGCCAGGAAGAGGGCCTTTTCGGTGGTGGCCCCCCAACTCTGGAACACCCTCCCCTTAGAATTGAGAACTGCTCCCTCTTTGTTTATATTTCGGCGGGGGCTGAAGACCTTTTTATTCCAAAAAGCTTTTAATTGTTGACAGGCTGGCTGGTTATTATAACCCACGGGGCTTGTTGTTTTTATATTGTTTTTAAATTTGTTTTTAATTGTGTTCTTAATTTTTGATTGTATTGTTTAATTCTGTTTTAATTGTTTTTAATTGTGAATTGTTATATTGTTTTTATATCTATATTGTAATGCCGCCTTGGGTGCCTTCGGGCACAATAAGGCGGGGTACAAATCTAATAATAAATAAATAAATTAACCAGCACACCTAGGTCTCATCCCCACGGGAGCCTTAAAATGTGCTAATACATCAGAACAGGCACTAAATTATGCATAGGGGCTCCTGCCAAGTGCTGTCAGAAGGGATTGTATTGTTGCTCTGAAAGAAATGCCCCATCACAGACTTTTCCAAGCAGAACTAGGGAACAAAGAGGCACCTTGGCAGGCCCTTCCTTTCCAAGCCACTGTGGAGTAATGACAGCATGGATCAAGTCCAGCTTCTTTCACTGCAAGTCTCCTTGACTTGTTCATTATGTCAGCTTTCTGGACTCCCTAGCCATGACCCTGAAGCTTATGAACCAGGTCACCAGAACCACCACACAGCAAGAGAACCACCTACTGCTGTAAGCCATGAATGTTCATGGCTCCCCCTCTCTCCATTTACCTGTAGACCTTGTTGGCAGGCTAGGCACTTGCCAAGAGGTATATTAAGGAGCCACAGAGATGATCCCTCAAACATACAACAAGAAAGTCCCTTTAGCTGCAAAATGATACATATGTACCTGGGGATAATTCCCATTGAACTGGGAACACTAGACTGAGTAAATGACAACTGCATGGTTACTCAGAACCAGAGTGGATAAAAATTGATGATTTAAAAAAAAAATCAAGAAAATTGGATTTTTTTTTATTTTTATCAAATTTATTTTAATAAAATGCTTTTGGAGTAAAAATCTATCTAAAGATAGTTTTCTATTTAAGACATTAATAATTTAGTTTATTCAGCATGAAATGGAGCTTAGTTATGTAGCACGAGGCTGTATATTCTGCAATATTTACATTTTTGGTAAACTCATTCAATGAATCTAAGCTCTGCAAGCTGAGATAGCATGCACTGCATTGATGCATTCACACAGTTTCACAGTAACCATGAGATAAATCATAAGGCAAAGTTCAGAAATATTCCTTTATCCCATTGTTTTGCAAATCTTTGTACACTACAAACCGTATGATTGGTTGAAGAGAAATGCATCTATACCAGGTTTTTTTTATGTGGACCCAGCTGATATATTCAGTTTAAGTTCTTTTGTTTGTTTTTTCAAAGATATTTTGTTTATGCACTTCAGTTACTAAACACTGATGTTTAAGCAAATACAAGAATATATAATGTTATTGTTTTAATTAAATAAAAGAATTTGAGTATTCTCCAACTATGTCTGATTAACCTATTAACCTATAATCGGTTCAGATATTGCTGTTTTACTAACCTGACAGCTTATTATTCTAAAGAGGAAACCTTCATTTTGTTTGCAAATCATAATATTAAAGATTCTAACTACCAGCAAGAATGAGTCCTTACATTTAAAGAGCACCTGTCATTTCAGATCCATCACGGCAGCACTTGTTAGTGGGCATCCACTCACCTGTTACCGCCACGTCCCTCACCTTGTTGTGTTATTGCCGCATCACCAGCTGTCCCATTAAAGTGAATGAGACTGTCGGTGAGTCAACAGCAGGTCAGGGGAGGAGCCGCTACAGGACAGAGATGCTCTTTAAAAATTATTATTTAAATTGAGTTGATTTAAATCAAGCCTTTTTTACTAGTGATTTAAATCGTGATTTAAATCAAAGCCACCCTGCTCAGAACTGAGAGTAAACTCTACCTGGAAACTGTTATGGGAGTACTACACAATCCAACTCTCATCTCTATTGTCCTGGGATCATGTGGTAGTCACTGGAATCTTAAAAAAATATTAAGTGAGGCAACTTGCACCTACATCATTGCAGAGGTCAGTGAGCAGATTTAAGAACATAAGAACATAAGAAGAGCCCTGCTGGATCAGGCCAAAGGCCCATCTAGTCCAGCTTCCTGTATCTCACAGCGGCCCCACCAGGTGCCCCAGGGAGGCATGAGACAACAAGATGCTTGCATCCTGTTGCCACTCCCTTGCACCCAGTACTCTGAAGTAGCCTACTACTAATGTAAGGAGGTTACAACCCATCATGGCCTATAGCCCACGATGGACTTTTCTTCCAGAACTCTGTCCAAACCCCTCTTAAAGGCATCTAGGCCAGATGCCATCACCACCTCCTGTGGCAAAGAGTGCCACAGATTAACTACCCGCTGGGTAAAAAAGTTCTTCCTTTTATCTGTTTTAACTCTCCCAACCCTCAGTTTTAGCGGATGCCCCCTGGTTCTGGTGTTTTGAGAGAGGGAAAAGAACATCCCTCTATCCCTTCCATGCATAATTTTGTATGCCTCAATCATGTCCCCCCTCAGGCATGAGATTTCTCCCATTACCTGGTTCCTAGAAAATCTTGCTTGCTCTTCATTTTCCAAAATAAAACTGCATGCTTTTTCATGCACATTCAAAGTCTAACAGAGGGTGAGGCAACCTGCTTTGAACCTTGTCTGAGCTTTTCCTACAGCCTGGACCTAGTTCTCCCTTCAGCCTTATCCCGCAAGACTCTATAGCTATAGCTGATAATACATAGACAATCCACAAACACTAGCACAACTCCTGACCATGCATAAAGCATGAAAGGCAGACCACAACCCTGAACACACAGGGCAAAATGTTCTGGGTAGCCAAGATCAACCAGAACTTAGAGCGCAATCCTACCCCGGAGTTAGACCAGCACAGTAAAGCCACCACAGGTTTGGCCAGCACAAGGGTCACCATAAAGTGTGTTTGGACCACTCTCAGAGTCAGGGAGGATGGCACATGTCTGTGTGCTGGCCTCTCCGACTCTGAGAGTGATCCAAACATACTTTACTGTGTCCCTTGTGCCAGCCGAACTTTGCTGGCCTAACTGGGCTGGCCTAACCCTATGTTAGGATTGCGCTCTCAATCTTCTTGCATGACTGCAACTTGTTCAGAGACCCACACCAGTGCCCATCATTCTTTAAGCATGTACTGCTGGAAATACTAATACCAGGGCAGCCACAACTGGCTGCAATGTGCCAGGTGGGATACTGAGGGCTCAATCCTTACCTGGAGTTAGGCTGGCACAGTTAGGCCAGCAAGGTTTGGCCAGCACAAGGAACACTGGGAAGTATGTTTGGACCACTCTCGGAGTCAGGGAGGCCAGCATATTGATGTGCACCATCCCTCTTGACTTTGAGAATAGTCCAAAAGCGCTTTACAGTGGCCCTTGTGCTGGCCTAACTCCAAGTTAGGATTGCACCTTGAATGTCAGCTCCATCAAGGTTCGGCAGTTTTCTGCATGTGCTGCCAGCACTTTTTCCACTGCCAGCCTGGGTTCTAGCATTTTAAGGCACCATGTATGCATCAGACAGTTGGGTGATCCCTCCAAGGGCCACTCACTGCTCACCAGGTCCTAAAAAAGCCTCAGAATTTGATCCACAGGACAAGCACCTCCTCTCCTGCACAAGAACACTACTTAAGTACCTTCTTCCTTCCACCACCCTGGCTGCTTGGATTTGACTCCAGCCTGGTTTTGCTCCAAGTTTTGTTTGCTGCTCTGGAGCTCAATCCCTACCATAAGTGTGCTTCTGATCCACTTAGGACAGCCAGTCCTCCCAGATCCCAGCACCGAACTGCCCAAGTTTGCCAAAGCCAGATATGGGCATGTAAAAACATGGCAAGCTGAAATGAAAAGGCAAGACCAAGGACAGCCCCTGGCAGCCATGCAAGTTCATTGTGTTCCTGTCCCTTTTTGTAGACCAAGACATTCAAGGTTAAAAACAGACTGAAAGGAGCTATCTCCAGGAGGTAGCACAACAGGATTTGGATTTTCAACTCTGTGCTTTCATTGCATGCCTTTTGTCCTTCCCAATATAACCACATTATAAAACACTCCCGGGCGGATGGGCCACTGGAACCCAGCCAGCTGAGAATGTCAGCTCAAAAGCAAGGAGGAGCATTTATCTCTTGTAACACCTCCCACAGCAATGCATTAAGTGCTTAAATGTAAAGCCCGATGCAACACAGCAGACTTAAAATCTGGAATGCTGCATGCAGCTCACTTCCATTGCCGAAGGCATGTTTCTCTTTTCACTTTGTGAGCCGAGTCCTTTTGCCTTGCCTTCTCTCCCGGCAATATGCTCTCTTTTGAGCAGACCACAACCTGGCCTCAAAGAAGCAAAATCTTTTGAACTCAAGAAGACAGGGACCTCTTGAGAACCAAGCTTCAAGGCTTCTTCAGAAAAAAAGGAAAAGGATGTATCATTTCAAAGAGATAAGAAGTGCAGGACACAAGCATTTGCGCACAAAACAGCTCAAAGAAAATGCAATTCAAAAGGAAGCTTTATAACCTTAACACCACCAGGAAGGATACTCATCAGAGTCCAGGCTTAAGAGGAAACTAAAAGTTGCTGATCTCCTGCTTCCAAGATGGTTGGATACAGTTTGAATACACTCCATCCAAGGTCTGATTCACGTGCACAAAATGCACACTTGATAGATTTGCAGTATATGTGAATCAACTTTGCTGAGACAGGAAAGCTTTCATCAGTGATGGTTTATTCAGCCACACAAGTTATCACTTGATATCGCAGTCATATGAACCATGCACGTGGCAACCAGCCCCAAGACAAACTCTTTTCTGCGTGGCAGAGCACAAAGGAGGTCCAATCAATTATTGTGTTAAATAGCCCACAGACCCAGGGCCCCCATGAAATTGACACTTTATTATTGACACAGTGACCTGGGAGATTTTTCCCAGGTAGCATTCAAAATAGGAACTACCAGGAGGGGGGTCACTGACACCCACAAATTGCTCTCTATACTGGGAGCCTGTACTGCTCTCTTATTAAGATCTCTTGCCAATCACATCATTAAGGGAGAAGGCTGGGGACCTGCCACTGGGCCCTTCACCTGTCCACACCAATGATATGTGTGGATCAGAACACTGTATTGCTTTGTTACCCGAGGAAAGGAAGGAGCCTTTCTTCAGGGAGAGGCAGCTATGGTGTGGATCCAGGCAGACTATTGAGATATCTGCAACTGAGCCTTGGGGTCAGAGGTCAATGTATTCTTGCTAATGTAGAGACTGTTATTCAAATTGCTGGGTAGACCAGCACTCCATCCCAGGTCCTTCCTATGCAGTGTAGCTGCTGATCCCAATTGTCATATTCCTTGAATATAGTGCTTATATCTACAGAAACAAGGTAGTAACTGCAAAGAATACAGCCACCCTTGTCAGTCCTGCCCTGCAAAGCAAAGCCCCAATGTAGCCACACTGTACCTCATTCTGTGTTTAGACTCAGGTCTGCAGGGTGTTATCATCATGGGCGCAAGTTCCTTCATTGTTCAACCACTTCACAGCAGGGAATGCCAGTCTCCAGGGGTTTGCCTCCTGTTTAACACACAGATAAAAATGACACTCAGTTTAGATGTGCATAATCTTGAGGCTTCCTGCAAGAAAGGCTGTGCCTCGGCGTGCTGGCTTGGAAAGAAGCCCAACAGCCATTCCATCAAAGAAATAAAATGGCAAGGATTAGGTCACAGAGAACTTCCTTCATGACTCAATTCATCCAACTGCACGAAGGCCGATCAACTGAGTGGGTGGAGTGCCCCTTTGCAAAAAGTGCCCCTCAGTTCTCCTCACCCCATACCCAATTTTGTCATATGCCAAGTAACTTTGGCTCTCACAGCTCTGGTGACACGGAGTATTGTGCAATTCAGAATCATTTCAGGCTGCTGGCATGCCGTGTTTGAATGTCTCTACCATTAAAAACACCCAACCTATACAGACAAAGCTAGCAAATCAGGGAGTAGGCCTGTAGCCTGTAGTACATGCTCTGTATGTAGTCCTATGCTCTGTAGTGCATGCCGAGATATTTTTAATATGGGGCAGCAATCAACGCATATCATCCTGTCTGCACTATCGCTACACTTTGTCTATATAAACACCTTGTGATTTAATTTTTATTGAAAAAATTCAATAAAAAATTTTATTGAAAAAATTGGGTCTCTCCAATCCTGACTGGACATGAACTATTACATGATGCTCGCCTGTGAAAGCTTAGTTAGGCGTGGGCTTCAAAATCCCCCATTTTTCCAGCTGGAAGGACCCACAGCTCAGTAGTTGAGCAGCCAATTGGCATGCAGAGCCCCCCATGCTCAACCATCTACAAAAGACCCTGCCCAAGATCTTAAAAGTGGCAAATTAGGCTAAGTAGATCAATGGTCTAAGCTCACTACAAACATCATACATGTTTTATTTTCATCCTCTCAGTATCTGTAAGAAGTAAACACCATAGATCAAAATAATTCAAGTTGTCTCTCATGAGTTGCATGAGAATTCTCTTGCAAGGCAAAACACTTCCTAAGCTAGCAAGATTCCTTCTCCATCTCCTGCAGATAAGAAGCTGCAGTTGTAGATACGATCTCCTGGATCACCATCAAGAGCTGTAAATGCAATCTTAAGCACTCCGTAAATAGATTTACGCTCTCTCCGACTGCTGTGTGTTTAAGACAACATGTCAAATCTTCCAGCCACAATATACTAATTGAAGTTTGGCTGACAGTGCACATTTTACCGCAGATTACTTTTCCTTGCAGTTTTGTGGCTCTACTTGCAAAGACAGTGTAGCACCAAAACTCTGCCCTGGTTTTACAGGTGTTGAAAAATGGGCTGCCTTCTCTAAGCAGCCAACTGGACTAAATGATCAGGGCACACCTTCTGGTAAACGGTCCCCATAACTGGGGACCCTGCTAACTGGGCAAGAGGCACTTTTTCAAGTGGTGTTTTATCTTATATTTAGCAGGGGGAGAGTAATTGTCCCTATTCACCCCTGCGCAGTGTCTTTTCTAGTGGCTGTTGCGGGTGGTATTCTATTTTTTTAGATTGTGAGCCCTTTTGGGCCACGGAGCCATTTAACTTTATTATTTGCCTGTAAAACGCTTTGTGAACCTTGTGTTGAAAAGTGTTATATAAATACTTTTGATTGGTTGATTGATTGATTGATTGATATTTTATTGTTCTTTAATTCAAGGTGTGCAGGAGATACACATATTAAGTGTACCTGCCAGCAGAGCAAAGGGCCAGTGTAATGATTTCACAGGACTAGCGGCAGAAGGCCACATGCTCACAGGCGAGGAAGGCTATATTTTTAATTCAACTATGTAATACCTACCTACCCCCAACTTATCAAGTGCTCCAAATATGAACACAGACTTGTTTACTCCTTAAATGTAAATTTTTTCATGCCTCCAAAATGTAGATGAAGCTTTCCAATTCCAAATCTTGCTGGAACAGCATATTTGGTGCCTTGCAACTACATCCACCTTCCTTGACTCCTACGTGTGGGGAGAAAAGCAACTTTGTAAGACAAAAGAAGGTTTCACACTTTCCAGTGTTTTGGTATATGGGAACCGTGCCACCTGAAAGACTCGGGGAGAGCAGTCTGTTGTCCAGATGCCCAAGATCCCTTTGCCGGCTATCTTTGGTGCCTATAGGAAGTTGGCCCTCAAGTAACATTCTTCCTCTCACATGTTCCTTCCTCTTGCTCTCTGACCACCAAAGGAGAAGCATGATTGCTACTGAGCTCTGTCTTCAGTGGCAGGCAGCCACTGCTGAAGAGCACCAACCTCCTTAGTACCACCAGTTCCAAAGGACTCCCATTTGCATAGAGTCCTCTGCTGAGCCACACCTTTGATCTCCGAGATTGGCGGAAGCACATGCTACTTCTTGCAGCTGTTCAGCAAGTACCTCACTTCCACTGAGCACAACGATCAAAGGATCAGGATCAGCACGATGTTCTACGCAAGCAAGAGTCCAGAGGTTCCACATCAGCAATCAGGAGGAGGAAGACACAACTGCCACACAACTGCCTGCGTAAGGTACGTAGGGGTTAGAGAGGGAAGGATTGCGCTGCAGCTTCCAAGGAGGAAACAGAAGCCTGCAGCGGTTCTCCCTTCATTTAACAACAGATTTGCTTTATGGGGAACAGAACACATCCAGCGTTAAGCAATGCACACTTACACTAGGTTTTACTCCACAGAAAAGCCAGGAAAAATCAGAGACAAAACGAGAAACCAGCACACATGCAGAGTTCTGAGTAATACTCAAAACATCCTACACCACCTTGTTCCA
This sequence comes from Lerista edwardsae, assembly GCA_029204185.1. NCBI lineage: Eukaryota > Metazoa > Chordata > Lepidosauria > Squamata > Scincidae > Lerista > Lerista edwardsae. The sequence goes on from JAJKFI010000038.1 coordinate 1,780,956, forward strand.
CAACACACCTCACACACCGTTACTGTCCCCCTGCAACAAAGGCACCCCACTTCTATCAGAGCTCCCCCAGCAACAGACACAGCCTAAAGCATTTCATATCCCTCCTAACACCTCTCATTGTTCTGCAACAAAAACATAGATATGTGGAGCAACAGATGTTTATAAAAAAAATCATCACTGTTAGCTGAATGTTTAAGAAAACAACAACATGCTTTTCAAATGTCCCATGGTAATGGAAGTTATTCACTCAAGTAGACATGATGATTTTAATCTGATCACTCTTATTTTTCTCTTGGCAGGGCGGTCATGTGGCATGCATCCAAGTGAGAAAAATGCATCCGCAACAACACCTAGAGATGCCCAAAGACAAACCTGATAATTGGGAAAGCAACATGATGCATTCAAGTGCAAAGAGGAGAAAGCTTAGCATGGAGATGCTCTCTTCAGCAGAACCCTAGTATTGAGGGCAGAAAGTAGTTCAGCTCTCAGCAGCTTTGGCATGCGTCCCATGTACTCAGCAGATGTTCTTTGCCTTTAATACAGTCTCTAACTTAAAATGGTCCCAACTAGGAAAGGTAAAGGTAAAGGTTTCCCCACGACCGAATGGTCTAGTCATGACTGACTGTAGGGGGCGGTGCTCATCTCCATTTCAAAGCCTGTAGAGCCGCCGTTTTGTCTGAGGACAAGCTTCTGTGGTCATGCGGCTGGCATGACTATATGTCGTAGCGCACGGAACGCCGTTACCTTCCCACCAAAGTGGTCCCTATTTATCTACTTGCATTTAGGTGCTTTGGAACTGCTAGTTTGGCAGGAGCTGGGACAAGCAATGGGAGCTCACTCCATCGCGCAGTCTTGAACTCCCAACCTTCCGGTTGGAAAGCCCAGCAGCAGCGGTTTAATCTGCTGTGCCACCACGTCCCTAGGAAAACCAAAAGACAAATACAGTAGTGGGTTGCTTCACCTTTCAGTTCGTCACCCCTTTCCTTATGTGCAGGACTAGGGGTTCTAGGCTAGGAGAAATACTTCAGGTAGAGGCCCTGTGTGTGTCAATCTGTTTCCTAGCATCCAACTATGGCTCGACAAAGCTGTGAGCTCTTGGCAATCATCAACTGGATGGGGCAGACCAAGCTCCACGGTCCCAGATACTCTTTTGATATGCTATTGTTTGGGGAGCTGCGGATCCCTGTGGTCTTTAACAAGTACAAGAATTGTGTATGGGAAGAGAGATATTCCTTCCTTTTTTGGCAACCCCAAAGTTGTTTCTGAAGATTTATTAGTCTTTTTTGTTTTGCTGGTAATAATCTGCTGGTAATTATTCTCCATCCACTAGGTAACTGAAAATAGGGAGAAGTCAAATTCAGCAGGCCTCCTCCTCAACCAAGTAGAACCAAAATGCACGCCAACATATTCTCTACTTTCTTTGAGAGTCACTTAGGCTGCAATCCTGTCCACACTTACCTGTGAGTAAGTTCCACTGACTATAATGGGGCCTACTTCTGAATGGGGCATACATAGGCTTAGGCTCTCAGTCATGCTGAACCTTGACTTGAAGGTGCTCTATAGCCTCTTGAGGGGTAGGTCCATTTTTCTGTTGCAATAAAAAATAGTAGGGGAGGATTGTGGCCCACTGCAGTGCCAATGTGCCCAAGCATCTCCATGGCACTCAGCCAGCCAAACCCAGACCATCCTTTTCAGCTCTATAACTGGAAACTGCAGCAGAAGGTTCTTTGCTGCTGCATTGCCAAGACCAAGAGCACCACAGCAGTGCAAGGCCAAGTCAATAAGCTCTTGTCACCTCTTCCAGCTCCAAAGTATGCACTGGGAAGGAAGCTGGAGAATATTCTTGGTCCTGCATAGCAAGGCCCCTGCAGATCACCAAGGGGAAAAAATACTATTCATGCTTTGTGAAAATTAACAAGAAAGCAAAGATTCTGGTCCTGACAGCAGGTGCTTATGAGTATTCAGCAACTGTAATTGCAGAAGAGCTACGGGCAAAACGAACAGGTTTGCTTGGAATCAATGACTGATTTTACTGCAACTGGGGTACTATTTCACACAAATGATACACAGAAGCAGAATTTTCAGTCATTGTGAATGTTAACAGGCAATAATAAGTACTAGGATGCATCAAATTCCACTTTGGGCAACAAGTTCACCTCCGATGGCCATCATCATCCTATTGCATTCTTTAGCATGGATTACAAATTGTTCTAGTGCCTCCTGAAGCGGCCCTGTGGGGACTCTAGTTCTTAGCATCCTCATTTTTAACACCATAATTTTCAGAATGCTTGAGGTATTCTCTCTCTCTTCCCTGCTGGAATATCAATCAATCAATCACTAGTATTTATATACCGCTTTTCAACACAAAGTTCACAAAGCGGTTTACAGGCAAATAATAACATTAAAGTTAAATGGCTCCCTGTCCCAAAAGGGCTCACAATCTAAAAGAATGGAGAACACCACCAGCAACAGCCATGAGAAAGACACTGTGCTGGGGTGAAGAGGGACAATTGCTCTCCCCCTGCTAAATATAAGAGAACACCACTTGAAAAAGTGCCTCTTGCCCAGTTAGCAGGGGTTACTTCAGATTTATAGGGTCACTTCAGATTTATATATTTAAACTGTTGGTTTATCCTGCTTTTCTCCCCAAGTAAAGGGGCAACCAAAGTGGCTTACAAAAAAGTCATAAAGGCACATTAAAACAATCAATACAGTGGGCTTGCAATATCCATTGATTCAGGTCCCATGGATCTGATCATCTGTGGGTTCTGAATCCATGGACGGACCCATTACAGACCTACCAGACAAGACTGGAACCCTGTTCCGGTTGCATCTGGGAGGCTTTCTGAAGCCCACAAAGGCCACTCGCGGCTGCCCACAGCATCTGCAGGACTCAGAATGCCGGCCAGAGCAGTTTAAGGGTTCCAGTTTTTGCTCCAAACCAGAAGTTACCTTTAAATTAATTTGAGATTAATTTAAACAGAATTTTGAGGTTCGCAGAAGCTGCAGACAGTCACATGTGACCTCAGAAAACCTCTAATCATGACCAGAGCTCAGCTCTGGTTGCATTCAGAGGCTGCTGGTAGCCCAAATCTGCAGATTTCAGGATCCACGGGGGTTCCAGGAACTGAACCTCATGGATACAGAGCCACTCTGTAAATTAAAAAAATATCCAAAAGCATAAAAACAACCTTTAAAAATTGCAACAGCACACCAAACCAACAGCAGACACCTATTAAACCTGTAAAATTCTGATGTTCATTATAAAGATCCAAAACTGACAGCCAGGAGTCACAACCTCACTTTAATCTGGTTGTTGTTCTGGTTGTTCTTTTGTAGATGGGGAAAACCATCTTCCAGATGGGCAAATAGTTGATATAATAAGCATTTCCTTCATCAAACCACAGCACCTTCCCATATTTCCATTGTTCCCCAGAGACAGCCACTTCCAAAGGGCGGTGAAGGAGAAATTCAAGCACTTAGGGAATAAAGTTACACCTAGGAGCAGTGCACACCTCAGGATCAAGAACAGAACACAGAACTGGTTCCTGAATCAGGATGCAATTACTGGAAGATAAGGTTAGGTTTGAATGTACCTGTTACCATACTAAAACAATTGGATTTATTACAAGAAAGATTGAGACTAAAAATATAAGATTTTCAAGCAGGAGCAGATTAAGAAAAAAGGATTAAGAAAAAAGTAATTAACAGCAAAAAAATACGTAGTAGCAAACTGTTGAGGATCTTCTTCATATGAATGCCTTTTCTAATTAAAAAAAGATAAAACATAGCAAAGGAGAAGATACGCAAGCACTAATGCTGCCTGAGTTGCCATCACCATGCCTGTGCACATTTGATAGATCAGCAGCAGAAGCACAGAATCTGACAAACGCAGAGCCCTGCAGATTGATTTTTTTTTTTTACAGAGAGATTTCAGGGTTAGCACAAATTGTATTGCTTATTTATATATGGCTGGATGGAATGGAATTTATTCCACCCAAAGGCTAAGGGGTGGGTTACAACTCTTGAAAATAAGCAACAGAACCACATTTTTAGAGGAACAAAAAATAAGAGATAAAAAATCAGCCCCTACTTATTCATCCCAGGCATTGGCTTGAACGAAAAGGTCTCAACACACTGGAAGAGGATACCCATCCTTGGCCAGGTAATGAGAAGGAAGAGATTTCCAGAACCAGAATATTCAGGCTTGGGCCCAGCTGTCCCCAAGGCGGTCAATCTGTGTCTGAGCTGCACCGCCGCCAACTGCTGGCAAGGGGCTCAATGACAGAATCCTCCTCTATAGGAAAAAGGGACTTCGTGCCTACAGAATTAGATCCTGAGGAAACAGAGTCTGGCCCTAACGTGCTTATTATGCTGGTCTGCTGCATGCAGGGATTCTTCTAGATGGGGCTAGTCTGTCACCTGAGCCTGCAAAATTAAATGCTACAACACAGTTACAAGTTTACCAACTCTGTGAGAACCAGGCCACAGTGGGAAGCTGTTCAGTAATTAAATACAGAGGCCATGCCAAAACAAATAGTTTCTTCATTTGCCTGTAAAATAAAACTCCAAACTCAGCTCCAAATTCCCATTTAACTCCACAGCCTGTGACAGGTGCTACATCCCACCCACCCCCATTGTTTCTGCCTATCTTATTTTTCTCTTTACTTTCTACCTATCCAGCATGAATGAATTCAAGTCATTTGAACTGGATGAACTGCATCCAAAAGTACTAGAAGAATTTACAGATGTTGCACCTGGAGCCAGGAATTGGACTCACCGAGCATCTGTCCATTATCTTCGAGAAAACCTGAAAGACAGGCGAGGTGTCACTAGACTGGCACTGCATTGGCTGGCTTCCAGTCTTTAAAAGGGAGGGGGAAGACCCCAGAAATTACAGACCCATCAGTCTGACTTCACTACCAGGAAAGATATTAGAATAAACTACAAAGCATACAGACTGCACAAATCTGGATAACAACTCTGTGATTAATCGAAGCCAACATGGATTTAACAAAAATAAATCTTTTTTTATTTATTCAGGAAATCAAATCAGAAATCAAATCTCATCTCCTTTTTCACTGGGTCACTAGCTTACTGGACAGTGGGAATGCTATGAATGTGATTTATCTTGACTTCAGTAAAGCATTCAACAAGGTTCCCCATGTCATCTTAATCAGCAAGTTGGAAAAATATAGGCCAGAATAGATGATACAAAAGTTAATGGTTTGCAAACTTTTTAGCACTGGGATCCACTTTTTAAAAACAACGCTCTAGTGCAGCAGTCTCCAAACTGGAGACCGCCGTCGCCAGCTAAGGTTTCCCTGGCACAAACAGTTCTTACCCAGATCCATCCAGGAGCTGGTGTGAATCCCCTCTATGCACCCCTCAATACTTGCACCAGGCAGCCACAACTACCCAGAAATCCAGGTGCGAGGCATGCTGGTTCTGTGGAACCCGGAAGCAGCAGGCCAGGGTGACTAGCAGGGATGCACAGAGGGGTTTCGCACCAGCTCCTGGGTGGAACTGTAAGAGCTGTTCACCTAGGGGACAGGTAAGAAGGGCGTCAGATCCAGCCCATGTGTCAGAGTCCGGAGAGTCCTGCTCTAGTGGGACCCACTTAGCTTTATAAGACTTGTAAAAAAGCAATCTAGAAAGAATTAAGATTTTTATTTATTTGCAAAAAACATAATCCATTTTTCATAATGGGGCAGCCCTAATGAATAGCCTCAAGGTTTGAGGAGCTTAGTTATAGGACCCAGCCTTCACTTGCCCCCACCACTTGTCATTGACAGGCTTGGAAAAAAAAACCACCAGAAAAAAAAAAGGCACTCGGACCCTATATTTACACAAGCTTGCAAACTGCAGGAGCTCAGCTGTTTGCAGGGCAATTAGCATTTTTGCATCTGATTAGCATCAGATTTTTGAATAGCTTCAGGGCTTGAAGAAATTAGTTATCTGATCTTTCCATGTTTTCATTGGAGGCTCTGAGGGACCCACCAAGTGTGTACCAATCCAGTGTTTGAAAAACACTGCGTTAGGTGGATTCGTAACTGGCTAGACAACTGTATACAAAGCTCATGAACTGCTTCACATCAATATGGAAGACAGTTTTGAGTGGAGTGCCCCAGGGCCTTGGGCCAGGTTCTCCATCAATGATTTGTATAAAGGGATACAAGGAGGCCTCATTTGCAGATGACACCAGATGTCATTTGCAGATGACACCAAACTGGGGCGGGGGGGAATAGCAAACACAACAGTAGAAGCCTTCAGGAAAACCATGACAGAATGGAATACTGGGCTGAAAGATGTTCAAAAGGGATAGATGCAAAGTTCTGCACTTAGGCAAAAATAGCCAAAGACAAAGGTATAGAAAGGGAGCACAACATGTGAGTGGCATCTTGGAGGTGCAGCCAAATGAGAGTAGGTTCAGAAAAGAGCAACAAGGATAATCAGAGGACTGGAGAACAAGCCCTACAAAAAATGGTTGAGGGAGCTTAGTATGATTAGCCTGGAGAAGATTAGGCTAAAGGGGGGTATGCTAGCACTCTACAAATACCCTAAATGCCAATAAAGGTCTTTTGTATTTGTATTTATTTGAAATACCCTACAAATAGCACTCTACAAAGGGCCTGAAGAAAGTACAAATTTGTTCTCAACTCCCTCTGAGAACAAAAGGGTTCAAACTGCAAGAGAGGAGATTCTGGTTGGATTTCAGGATGAAATTTTGAACAATACAGGTGGTTTGTGGAACTATTACCAAAGGAGATGGTGGCTTCTCCCTCACTAGAGATGCTCTAGGACAGCTATTTTCAAACAGTGTGCTGCAGGGTCAGCAGGTATGCCATGGGAGTTTGAAGGAGGGTAAGGAGACCCTATCGGACAATCCTACGTACAAGAAGTCAAGCCTGGAAGGACAAATACTGAAACTGGAAGGACAAATACTGAAACTGAAGCTCAAATACTTTGGCCACATCATGAGAAGAGAGGACTCTTTAGAAAAGACCCTCATGCTGGGAAAGATTGAAGGCGAAAGGAGAAGGGGGCGGCAGAGGATGAGACGGTTAGAGAGTGTCACCGAAGCAATGAACATGAAATTGGGCGAACTCCGGAAGCTAGTGGAGGACAGGGAGGCCTGGCGTGCTGTGGTCCATGGGGTCGCGAAGAGTCGGACACGACTTAGCTGAACAACAATTAGTAGGGCCATTGGGGATTTGAGCCCCCTGCCATCACCGTGGTGTGCCTTCTCAACTGTCAACACTGATGTGTGCCCTGAAAATTTTAGCACCTTGTCAGTGTACTGTGAGAAACTGCTGCTCCAGGAGGATTTCCTGCTAGGCAGGTGGTTGAACTAAGATCACTTTGTGGGTCCTTTTCAACTCCATGATTCTATGAAATCCATGAGCCTGAACAGTGGAAGGGGGTGATAGCAGAGACCTCACAACCTGCATTTTGAAACGTGGTTTCTTGCCCAAATTCCCCTTCAGTTCACTCCTGTTTTCTTAGGCCTCATTCTAAACCAGTGGCAAGGGGAAGAAAGCCCTCCTTCTGATAGTGTCGCATCAGTGTTTCCTTAATTGTGACTTGCTTGTTGGGGACTTCTGGAAAAAAAAGTCTCTTCTAAGGAATGGTACATATGCAGATCGCCTTGGGAAAGGGGGAAGAGCAAGCAGGGGAAAGTCTTTCCCACTAGCAGGGCTTCTGAAGGAAAAATCACAGGAGGGGAAAGCATGTCACAAGATTATCTGGCTGTCTTAGCAGTTGTCTGCTGCCTTTTGAACTCTATCCCTGCGCAGCAAGGAAAATCCCAGGGCAGACTAATCAGGAGCAGCCTAGAAAAGGAACTTGCTCACCAAAGACAAAAATGGCAGAACAGAAGCAAAGCGAGGCGCATTCGTGATGCTGATCTAAGCGGACACTGCTTGTCATTGCGGCTCATTAAGCCTGGCAGTTTCTCCTCCCTACTGAGGAGGAACAACTTCATCAAGGGAAAAACTTTCACCCTCCTTCGCAAGGAGGAAGAAGGGGGAGAAGCAGGCCCCTGCGTCAGGGTTGGGGGTAGAAGCAGAGATCTTCGACTACCCTCAAGCAAGAGATCAAAACAATTATTAACTGGAAGCAGGAGACTCTGCTGGCAAATTACTAAAGCTGAGAAATCTCCACAGTCCCAAGTCCATTAGCACAAATTCAAAATGCGTAACAGCACTCCAAGGTCTGCTCGTCTCCAGGTTCGCTAAAATGCACGTTGAACAGTTGAGCAGCCATCTCCCGAAGACGAAAACGATTAGGTCTCAGTCAGGTTTAATTTCCTGGCCACATTTCCGTTCCCAACAAGCATCATTCATCAGTTTGAATGCATCAATAGGGAAATTTCTCGTCCTTCTGTCCCAACCATGGCAGGAGGAAGAATTTTCACTTCCCAATGGAGATTACCAACCCCACAGTCTCCAGAAGGCTACAATGCGCTCCTGCCTTTCCAATTACAAGAACTCTCCTGCATGGAAAAGCAGCTGCTCAGCCACATACAACAAGTCTGAATCTGAAGCTGGTTCCTGTCAGTTTATATGTATTTATTTGAAGAATTTATATCCTGCCTTTCCCCTACCAAAGCAAGTGCCCAAGGAAGCTTAAATGGACAGGCTAGTCTAAACCACTGTTTTTCAATGTTGTTGTTGTTTTTACAAATATACAATATACATTCACCACATCCTCTAGCTCAGATGTAGCCTTCACAGTGTGATTCTCTCCTCTGATTGCACACCATCGAGCTTCAGCAGGCAATCATAAGTCTAGCCTGGACAAGGTCCTCAGGGTAGTACTCTGTCCTTTGGCTGGCCTTCTCACACACTCCCACACTGGCTGGTCCACAGTAACTCCACTCTGCCACAACAGGTACTTCAGCTTGGCATTCCATGTCCCATCCAAAAGCAAGACCACAGACTTTCCTGCTTTGCTTTAGGCAGTACCAGCAACTCAACCATCAGTCCACACCTCCTGCCCAGGTGTATGAGTTGATTGGAGGGGGGGGGTCATATTAAGCACACATATCAGCATTTCTGCAGGTATTAGTTTCATGCTGACAGCTATGTTAAAGCCAAATACTGATTGTCAGTGGTATAACTAGTTCATTTGACACCAGGGGTCCATAAATTTTTGACACCCCCACATGACAAAATGTCTTTCTTTATATTTGCACATTTTTATAACACCCTTCCTCCAAGGAGCTCAGGGTGGTGTGCATTGTTCTTCTACTTCTTTTGTCCTCACAACAACCCTATATGGGAGGTGAGGCTGAGACACAGTAATAGTCATGACATGAAATTAATAATAATAATGGCCAGAAAATAAATGCAGTGAATTTTCCTCACAAGCAATGGAGGAACATCAGTGCCCTCCCTGCTATTGCTCGCTTGCACTCAGTGACATACTGCCCCTGCACCTGGAGGTTCAACAGAGCCATCATAGTTAATAACTACTGATAGACTATAGTCCACCATGAATGTTTGGAATCCACTTTAAAAATAATCTTAGCCAGTAACCAACAACATCCAAACTTTCCACCAATGATATTACTAGGTTTATTGTCACCCCCATTAACTTTATTCATTCATTTTACTATAGAACAGTACAAGTCATTTCTTTGCTATACTGCTATCCTTGCTCTTCCTTTTGAAAGCTCTGGTTGGTTTGGCCAGAGCTTTGGGCAGCCTCCCCAGCTAACCCACAGATCCACACTCAGGCTATTCTATACAAACACCCCAGCAGAACTCTATTCCATGGACAGCTTTGTTTTAAGAGACTTGGCCTTAACGAGAAGAGCTAAAGAAAGGAAGGCAGCTTAGGAACCTTCCTTAGAAAGGAAGAAGAGCATCAAAATGGTGGCTCTTCTCTATCTCTTAAGAGAGGCATAACGTTAATATTGCAACCACACAGCTTAAACAGAGATGAACAAAACACACCCTTAACCACCATTGCCACTCAAGCATTCACAGAATCTGTACTGGGTCTAGGAATAACTCCAAGCAGAAAAGGAGTTGAGTTGAAAAGCAGTACATAAATATTAGCTTTTTGTTATCCAGCGTTGCCCGGCATTGCCCCAGAAACTATGGATTTGACACTAATGTTGGCCGTTTTCAGGTATTTTTACATGTCACTCCCTTCGCACCCCCACCCCTAAGGGTGCTAGGGGTGTCGTACCCCGCAGTGTTTGTCGCCAGACCGCAAGGCACATGCATACCAAGTTTGGTGTCAATCACTCCAGGCGTTCCAGCAGGGCATGGTGGACGTTTTGTTTCGCACCTCTTCCTGCCCCCCATGCCGAGGGGGGGGCCGAACCCAGACTCCAACGGCGTTGGGAGCATCGCCATTCATCCTGGTGAACTCAGAAACTACGGATTCAATGCTGATTTTGGCCGTTTTCAACCATTTTCACGTGGGGCCCCCTGCGTACCCGCACCCCCAGGGGCGCTAGGGGGGCCTGACCCCTGCAGCATTTGTCGCCAGGCCACAAGGCATGTGCGTGCCGAGTTTGGTACGCATCGCTCCAGGCGTTACGGAGCATATGCGGAACATACATACGTTCTCTTTTATATATATGTATAATCTATCAGAAAAAAGTCCTCATGTGCTCCTTGGAGGAACAGAATATAACTATCATAAAGGCTTAAAGCTGCTTGGGTCCTCTTAGAAAGAGAAAGGCAGGGAAAAAATAGGACAAATAAATTAATAAAAAAAATAATCGCTGCCAAACTAGTGGAACTACCCTGCCTTCCTGCCCCACTATGTATATGACAGAGAATCATGATCATTCATCATTTTTCAAACCGTTTCAGGTATACCAGCCACTGTATGCAAATCTACACACACTGTACTTGGGTGGGAGGGTAACCTTCTTTAAAAAAAATCTGAACATACTGCATTCGTTCCCAGGCCTGCGCTGAAATACGTACTATTCCAGAAGAATAGGAAGCAGGGCATTAAAAATGGAGGCACTAGAAGCAATCAGAAATGATTCCCAGAGGATTTACGATTGGATATCCTGTGGAAGTGAGAGAGTGTATTGTATGACAGCCTGGAGAATTTACAGAAAGAGAGGAGACAATGTCATTTCTTTTTCCTCTTATTTCACTGCTCTCAGAGTCTCTCACGTCCCCAGAATTTGAATCTGTACCTACCTTCCTACTCCATTTTATCCCATTTGGTCCTATGCCAAACACACTCCCCTCATATCCATTAATAAGATACTTCCTTTCCTGTCAAGCTTTCAGAACACCAAAAGAAGTTCCAACTACACATTATTTTTTAATTTCCCATGTTAGCTACTTTACGTCTGTAACATACGCACATATTCACATTCCATTGAGATTAGCAATTCCCATTTCCTTCCGGGTCTAATTCAAAATGCACATGGTGATGGGAGTGGGGAATGTTGCTGCCACTTCTGTATTTCTGTACCAGGGCCATGCTGCATTGGAAGGCAACAGCCCATACTTGTACATTTCCATTGATATATGTACCCCATATCCAATTGCCTTTCCCGATACTGAGGCACTGTGTAGCCTTAATGATTCCCAATCTCTCACTAAGTGTAAAGAAACTGAGAGTGATTCATTAACAAGTACTTTTCCTCCCAGGCATGTGCAAGTTTCTTCTCCCTTCTCTTTTCAGGGTTTATCATGGTGTAGTATTCTGTCTACACCAATATTAAAGGTACCCAGGGCTTTATTGCTCCCTGGATCACAGCTATAAAGACAAAGCTGAGGTTTTAATGTGAAAGCCTTGAAGTCAGGGTTCCCAGAGAACAAGCAAGTCAGAATGTGGCCACGTTTACAAACCAAAGACCTAGGAGAACATATCTGTCTTTTCTTTCTAATCTTCAACCTCGTATCCCTAGCTCTTCTTTGAACTTCCTCTAATTTTAAAATACTGGTAAGACACTTCAACACATACAAAGGGTTAAAAAAAAACCACGACCCTTCAGCCTGTCCCATTTGCTTCCTGGACTACTACAGAATTACTACAGGATTACTACAGAAATGGGACCTGCCATGGGAAGAAGGCATTGCTCTGTGGGGTGCAGCCATGGCCTATGTGTTACTTTCCCAAGGAGGAGTAGCTGGGCTCCTCATTGCTAATGCATTCTGAAGTAGGCAAAAACTAGTTTTTAAAAAATAGCATATGGGGCTTCATGTAAATTCAAGCTTACCAAAGACTTCAAATTTAGCCAGGGAAACTCATGACTCAAGAAGTTGCAGAGGGAGGTGATGGATTCTCCCCCTACCCCACTCAGGACTTCTTCAAGCAGAGGCTCAACGGGCACCTTCTGGAAAGGATTTTCATGCTCTAGGGAATTGGTTCTCAAACCTTTTATCACCGGGACCCATTTTTTAGAACGACCATCTGTCCAGGACCCACCAGACGTGATGTCATGGCTGGAAGTGCACATTGTGACGCCAAAGCCTGTTGCTTTCCTGAGAATGCAGCAACTATTTGGGTTACTTCTCAGCCATTTTCCAATAGCAAAGGGAATCGGAAAGAAAAAAAGCCTATTTACAACCCTGACACAAGCAAAATTACCCCACAGCCCTCCCCCTTTCCAGCATCCCATCTCCCAATGTTTTCAACATGGCTGTTCTAGGTGCTTCACAATCCACATGAAATTGGCTCACAACCCACTGCTGGTCCCAACCAACTGCGCTAGGAGGATTTTCTGCTACAGGCAGGGGGTTGGACTAGATGACCTTGTCTAGTCCAACTCTATGATTCTATGGCTCCTGTTACAGCTATTTACCATCATGATTTCAAGCCCAATGAATATAAGTGAATATCCATCTCTCCCTGAAAATCTGTTCTCAGAACAACAAGGATTATCACCTGAAGAACTAACTCACTTTGCTGTTGCTTGTTTTGGAGTGGGAGCAAGGCAGCCAGAGACAAGCAGACAATTTCTTACCTAGAACTCCTTGACCAGTTATTTTCTTTGCTCCAAAAGAGGAAATAAGCCAGAGGCATCTGGACTAAAAGATAAGCCTCTGGGGCATCTTCTTTTCTGGCAAAATGGGTTTTGATCAACCAGAGAGGAATTCAGAGAGTACAACCATCTTGGGATGGTTCAAGCGCTGCTGGCTTAGACTTCCTCCTTTCCCCATCTTACTGCTTAAGGTAGACATACCCCAGCACTCAGTGGTGTCATCTAAATGATTTAAGAACAGGTACTCACTTTTGATTGGCACGTGTCGGGACCCGCCCACCGGAAGTGACGTCATAAGCCAGAAGTGATGTCGTGGCAGGAAGTGACATGAAAAAAGCCCTTTTTGAGGCCTCAGATGATTTTAAACTGACCCAACAGTTGCAACAGTATTCCACAGCACCCCCAGAACATGTTAAGGAGGCCTGGCATCATGTTAAAACCCCAGAGCAACTCATTTTTCAGTGGCAAGGAAAGGAAAGGCTCCGCTCGCTGCCTGCCTGGCTCTGAGAACATGCAGGCAACTCAAACATGCAGGAAATTCAAATGTTGCAGAGGGCGGAGTTGACGAGTGGGCGGGTGAATGGGCTGGGCCAGCTGTAATCCTAGAAACCGGTACTCGCGTACCCCCGCATACCCCCTGCATGACATCACTGCCAGCACTTGAGGACCAGCACTTGGGAGTTGAAACAGGAACAGGGCCTTCTCGATGGTGGCCCCACGGTTGTGGAATACCTTCCCCTTAGAATTAAGAGCAACTCCCTCTTTGGCAATCTTTCGGAGGGGACTGAAGACTTTTTTATTCAAAAAAGCTTTTAACTGCTGATATGCTAGCTGGCATTTTGAACTACAACTATGGGATCTACAGGGCCTGCTCATTTTTAAATTTTAAATTGTTTAAGATTACTGTTTTGATTGTCTTATTTTTATCTCATTTTAATATTCATGATTTTAATATTGCAAAAGCCGCCTTGGTTCCCCATGGGGCAGAAAGGCGGGATAAAAATCCTATAAACAAACAAACACAGGCACCTCCGGCACCCCTGGGCCTTCAGAACTGGGAAAGCTGAGAGGCAGCTGAGGCTGGTCAGTTTAGAAGTGACACCTGTCATGTAGAAGTTGGAAGTGTAATTTCTCAGGACAGCCACAAGGATTCAAGTGCCACCCCTGGACAGCAGGTGCTAGATATGAATGGCAGGGAAGGTGGATGAGGCTTGTGAGCTGCCAATTAGTCATCCCCACAGCAGAACTGGAGCCAACACTTTGGACAGAATGAGGGATGGTCAACAAGTGATGCACACACAGGTCTAGCACATATTACCATTCCTTTCTGTCCTCTCCTCCTCTCTGTGCTGAACCTTTGTTGTTCCAAATCATGTTGATGGGAATTCTCTCTTAAAAAGGGAAAATTCTTATGAATTTTAATCACACAAGATATATACTGCACCACTACTGCAACAGCCATAATGAAATAAATGAGAAAACTGGGAAGGTATTTGAATACACCTTGCCTGCTGAGCTGAACTGTCCATCTTTGAGAACCAGCACGCACCTGGGAGTTGAAACCTGCAAGCCAAGGAGGTTCCTATATCTATCCTGGCAGGTCAGGGGCATCGCTCCTGCTTCCTCCCCCTGGATAAAACATCTGGGTTCTTCCTACATGGTCATTCAGTAATTTCCTTTTTCTTATAGCTCTGCAGATTCCACAGAAGCATAGGGAAGAAAGCAGGCAGCTTCCTTCCTTCCTACACTAGCAACAAGGGACAAAAAACAAAAGTAAACAACCACAGCCATTTGGTGAAACCAGCCTGCTGTTATCCTAGAAGCTGAACCACCAAATGAACGAGAATTAGGCACTCTTAAAATAAATGAACGTACTAACAAACAAGCATGAGCTCAGAAGTTCATGGAGAGAGAGGTCCATGTCACACTACTATGTTTTTCAGGACATCTGGCACAAGGAATTGGATGGGACAGGAGGCAATCGTCATGCCTAAAGTAGACATCAGAAGTGAGCAATCAAAAATCTGTCTAGATCAGACTTATTTCTTGCCATTTGGTTTTCAAAATGTAACTATTTTGAAGCTGGAAGAAAAGAACCCCCCCTCACACACACACACACACACACACACCAGTCATGTGCATAGCCCCTTATTAGCAATAATGTTAGGTTTTGCTCACAGATTCGTGTGTTTCTCTTAAGCATCACTACTATATTTTCATTTAATTCACTATATGATTTGTAGTATAATTACGTGTTTAATCTTTATCCCTAACAGAGGCGTATCTGGGTGAAACCGCGCCCAAGGGCACGCAACGTTGTGACATCATGAGCCAAGCCCCACCTCTTTGTTTTGCCGGTTGGGCTGAGGGGGAGGAGCGCAGCGGTGGCTTCCCCGCCCTGGCTGCCGGCTTTTCCGGTCTCGCCCTCTCTCACCAGCACCAGCCCTGAGCAACACCTACAACGGGGGCTCTCCGAGGGGAAGCGCAAATGCGGGAGGGCGGCAGCAAACAGGCGCACGGGGACGGCAGAGTCACCAGCTAACTCCAGCACGGCTGCCGAGAAGCGCCCTTACGCCTCCCTCTCAGCCAGCAGCCCCATCTTTAGAGCGGGCAGCGGGAGGGCGGAGCCTCGGAAGCACATGCCCAAGCGAGGGGGAGGAGGAAGCGGCCTAAAACACGACGGCGCAGGAGGCGCGCTGGGCTCGGAGCCCCTCCAAACACAAACCTCAGCTGCGTCTTCACCGCTCGTTCGCTGGCCCGGACCAAGGTCATTCCTTGGCTCTGATGGAAGCCCCTGGCCAGCCTTAGCCATGTGGGGTTAGGCTTGAGCCCCCACCCCCTTCCGCTTCAGTCGCCACCTTCGCCTGATAGTTCTAAAGTTTTTCTCTCCCCCGCCCCTTCCTCATTCGTCCCTCCGCCTCCCGATGCATCCTGGGACATGTAGTTTCGACGAGCGGCAACATCCCTTTGCAGCCTGCTCAGGGCGCGCAAATTTGAAGGCGGGGCGCCATGCCAACAGCGCCCCCACCTTATGGCGCCCCAGGGCTCGTGCCCTGTGGTGCCATAGGTTAGAAACACCTCTGATCCCTAACGATGTTTTCTGGTCACTACCCAGTAGATCAGTGGTTCTCAAACTTTTTAGAAATGAGACCCACTTTTTAGAACGACAATCTGGCCAGGACCTACCAGAAGTGATGCCATGGCCAGAAGCGCCATTATTTGGACACCAGAGCTTGCTGCTTTCCTGAGAATGCAGCAATTAGTTGGGTTAATAGCAATAGCAATAGCAATAGCAAACTGAATCAGAAAGGGAAAAAACCTATTTACAACTTTGACACAAGGAAACCAACCACACAGCCCTCCCCCTCTCCAGCATCCCATGTTCCCATATTTTCAATATGGTTGCTTTAGGTGGCTTTGCAATCCACCTGAAATTGGCTTTTGTTTATTGCCTAACATTTTTGTTTATTGCCTAACAGTGGTACCCAAACATTTTAGCAGCGGGACCGACTATTTAGAATGACAATCTGTCCAGGACCACCAGAAGTGATGTCATGGCCAGAAATACCATCATTGTGATGCCAGAGCCTGCTGATTTCCTGAGAACGCAGCAATAAGTTGGGTTATTCCAACTTATTCCAACTTTTTCCAAAAGCAGAGTGAATGAGGAAGAAAAAAAGCCCATTTACCACTTTGATATAAGCAAAATAACCACATTTCCAGTATTAGAAAAAGACAATTCCCACTTGTGCAGAAAAGCAGTTGAAGAAAGCAACACAGGTTGGCACCTTACCCTCAATTCTACGACCAGCCTGTCCAACCTGTCCTTGGGACTGTCACAGGGCTTTTGGGGTTGTCATTTCGAATGGATGCCCTCCAATTCTTTTGCAGACTCCCGTGAAGTAAGTTTCACAGAAGATCAGCAGCACCAACTGGAGAAGGAAGAGGGATGGGAGAGAGGGGAAAAAAATCATGAGGGGGCAGTCTCTGAAAAAGATAGGTCAGCAATTTTATTGTTTCAACAGCAGACAGAGCATGCGTAGGGGCTCCTTATGCAGGAAAAAAGGTTGCTAATGAAGTCACAGAAGTGCCACCCAGAATCATACGCCACCCCTCCGGTGCATTTCTTGAGGAAATGACTATTCCTGTTATATATACAACAGGACTTACAAAGCAAGTCACAAGCTTCAATCAAGAGAACAAACCAGACCTCACATTTAAGCAAAAAAAGAAACTAAAGAAAACTGCAAACACAATACAAAACAATTGTCTATATTGAACCCTCCATTCCAGGAAAGAAAGAAGTCTAACTGGAAAGAAAAATGCTCTGTCGTATGTCTTTTGCACAGCTTTATATATGGAGGAGGGAGTTCTGCCATTAGTATAACGTCTTCCACACAGTATACCCCCATTCATCCACTGAGAAGCCTCTCTTGGATTGCCAGTATTTAACCACAGTCAGTTTAGCAGCTGTTAACAGATCGGAGCACTAAAATCTACATCCCTTGTGGGAATACTTCACTCTAGATCTCCCAGAAGAAATTACTCAGGCAAAATTAGCATGTACATCTATGGCACGATTATATTTCACTAACTAAAAAGAACTTGGCAGAGCCCTACTGGATTTGACCCGAACTATGTAGTCCTGCATCCTATTCCAAACAGTGATCTTTCAGATGCCTCTTTCTCACAAACAAAGGAGGCAGCTCACAAACAGAGCTGCAAGGCAAGAGGCTTGCTGGAGATGGAAGCTCCATTACTAATGTAGCAAGTAGCTGTTCATTGACTATCTGCTCCCTCTACAACAAGAAGAATTTTATAAACTTCTATCAACCCTGGATAGCTGGGAAGAGATTTTAACGTAACATTCTCCAGTGTTTAACTTAGCTGTCCCATCATCTTGGCTTTCTACTGAATTGCATAATCTATTGAAATCGTATAACTACTGTATCGCGAACTGGATTCCCACTTTCCAACCAAATGACTGTACAATGGATTCTCTGAAGTAAATCCACTATGCAGTAAGGCTCGCTTTACGATACTGCCACCAACAGAACCATGTGGGCGATAGATACGCCAATCTATGATGCAAGTGTGTGGTAGCATCTCAGCCAACAGCAGCATTTTAATAGCTGTATGCATGGAGGGCAGGATAAAGCAATATCTTGACTTGCCATTCATTCAGTATTTTCCCTTTTTTATTCATATCTCCAAGAACTCCATGAATAACAAACCCTGAACGCCTCCACTGCATCAGTGTACACCTTTATTTTAAATAATCCTGAATTTATTTTCTTGTGCATTAAATAAGGAGTCATTGCCTAATGAATCTTTTAAACGTATCTTGTCATTTACCTGAGGTCTATTTGACCTCAAAATGAGATTAGAAAAGTAATTTCTATAAGCGATTGAGAGTAAAAAAAGCATTTGATAACTTTTTTTGTAAATTTGGTGCACTGTAGGCACACACTTATTTTACCACTTGTTTGGCAGCAGAGACACATATTAGAATGTCGGTTGCCAGACAAGTTCAAAGCAATGGCGGGGGGAGGAACAATTCAAGCAGAATACCTTTCTACCACTCACCAAATCTCCTCCCAAAACCTCCTCCCTGCTGTTACTATTTTGCTAGCCAGCACCTAGAGTCGACTCACCTGAGTTACTTGTAGACTCACTTGAGTCAACAACTGGATAAACTGGGTTAGGAAGGAAATGTGGACAACAGAACAAAAGGTTCAGCACCCCACACACATCCACTGCTGCCCTACAAAAGCATGGAAGCAACCCATAGAACCTGCAGCTCTTATGCCTCCTTGGCCTGAAGAGATCAGAATGCAACTCTCCAAGAAACATGATGAGGCACAAACCATTTTCCTTGGAACTGTCCAATGAAAAACTTCAAAACTACAGGCCAGAGCAAGGTTGTGTCCCTTGGATGCTACAAGCCACTGAACAGGTTCAAATCGAGTTTGTTTTCCATCCTTATTTCAGAAACAAAACATATCCATTTCTTCCCCGATTCCAAACGAAAAATATTTCATTACTTAAAATCGTAACTAATCGTAGCAGTGCTAAACACAGTTTGGTGACGAGAGTCACACACACAACTCTTTTTCATCCTATGTCAGCATTAGTCCGATAATTGCATGGAAATAGGCCATGACTTTGATGGTAGAGGATGTATCCATTTGGGATCTTTAGAGAGATTCTGGCAGAAGACCGCCATATGCTTAGTCAGCCCTCTAGACAAAAATTAAAAAGGCTAGGAAAATGGATATTAAGCACAGAGTCAGATTAAAGGAAACAACTCAGAAACAAGTGGAAAACAAGCATACTGCCAGGAATTCAAAAGAGGGTGGGGGAACCTGACAGCTGTTATGTATCAGGAAGAGGGACTAAGCTATGAGATACAAAACTGGTGAAAAGGTAAACTATGTAAAGCGCTTTTTTGAAGCGAGCAGGGGTGCAATCCATCAAACACTTGGGGGATCAATTTAGAAAGAAAAGAGGGCATACTATATTTGCCTCAAAAACACAGTTGTCACCTGCTTTCAAATTTTGTATTTATTGTTGTGTTTGCAACAGCTACATTTTGGTGAAAGAAAAATGCAGACATTGCTGCAGTGCAAAAATAGAATTCTTTCTGGACAGGGAGGCAAAAAGAAGGAGGAGAATTTGACTGTGAAGGCCTGACTTATCTAGAGGCTTATTTAGAAATAAGGTTTATTTTTATTGAACAGAAATGTGATTGAAGATTCTACACATTACAACGAACATTAAAACCCTCCCTGGCCCCCAAAATTTCACTCATTCCATTCCAAGGGAGCCATTTGCATAGAATACTGACCTCCTCGCTTCAGCTTTCCGTCTAACAGCTTCACATGTACATACATACCTCAGTGATGGTGAACCTTTTGGGCCTAACTTGTCAAAAATGCCTAACTTGATTCAAAAGTGCCTAACTTGATTCTACTGGCGCATCACTCCCCCCCCCAAAAAAAAAATATCCAAAAGAGAAACCATTATTTACATATTAATTTATTTAAAAAAAAACAGTCCAATCATGTGTGGGGCTATGCATTATATATAAAGAAATGTCAAATCATTTCAAAAATGAAATCTGAGTTTAAAAGAACTCAGTTGTTGTTGGCACTGGAGTGTCACCCAAAACGTCATGGTGGGTCACCTCTGACACGTGTGCCATACGTGTGCCATCACGGGCACACCTGGTAGTAGGAATAGCAACTGCATGGAGGAGACACTTTCATTTTTTAATTCTGCTTCAAACTTCTGCTGCTGAAGAGTTCTGTGTCACTCAAAACCTCTCAGTCATCATTTTGACAGCCCTGAGCCAGAATTGCTTGTCAATTCACAGTTGGCTTCATGGCTAGAGAGGCATGTTGCTGGCATGAAAGCAAAGAACTTAATTTGAGGTTTTGCTTGCAGAAATTTGGAAGGTCTGTGTACGTTTTTTGAGACTTTATGGCTAAAGTGCATCTGCGCTACTGGATGTTTGGCTATTCAGAGTCTACCACTGGCCTCAGCCTCCTGAAAGTTAACTGGTCCAGAGTGAATTGACGCCAACAGAGAGAGCTGATGGTGAGACTGCTAAGCAGAGCTGAATAGTGCAGTGGGTTGGTATACCATGCAAATCCTTGCTCTGTGTTTCAGCTGCTTGATCTATGCACTAATCCTTATTTTTTTGTGAAAAAGCCTCTTGACCCACTTTTTTCCTTCCACTCTTACTTCAGGTTTACAACAGGCTGCAGTAACAGACATGCACCCAGTGCCATCGCCTGCTGCGAATGCTCATCAGGAGTAATCAGGCTCATCGCTTTCTATCACAGAATTAACCCACTGCCCATCCAATAGATTATAATATATTCTTGCATCTTTCTGCTGCTGGTGTTCTGCATTTTTTTTGATTGTGAGCCCTTTTGGGAAAGGGAGCCATTTAACTTTATTTTTTTGCCTGTAAACCACTTTGTGAACTTTTTGTTGAAAAGCGGTATATAAATACTGTTTGCTTGCTTGCTTTCTAGGCTGCTGCTAACCAAGAATTAGAGCTACCAGCATATTCAGCCCAAAGAGATGGGAAGAAAGGCTGCCTAAATTGAACCAAGGAATTCAAGGTCCATAATCAGAGGGCCAGAAAGGTGGTCACAGCAAATCCCCCCCAATAGCCTAGAACCCCCTAGAATGGAAAAAACCTAGAGGTATGTGTAGGGAGAGGGGGAAATTTTCCACTGTAATATTTTTCCATTTCTAAAACTGTGTCATAAAATTGATTCATAACATAATGAACAAATACAATGTCAATCAATTTGGGCAGTTTCCAAGTTGGAGGTCACTTTGTTCAAGTTACCCTCCCTAGGAAGCGAGCATGCACCACTTAGAAGGTTAACAGCTTTCAGTGCCTTCATTTATTTTGCTGATATAACAAGCAAGTTAAACAATGTGAGGAAATGAATGCTACTAATTTGCAATGTCTCAAAACATTTACAAGTATTCAAGCAAAAAATAACTTCCAAGTAATACTCTGAATACAACAATTAAACCACATTATTTTGTGGTTTATTGACTGTTCTCTAGATAAATGTTTCAGTTAAACTATTTTTGGCCACTGGGAAAACTTCTTCTGAGAGATCACATAAAATTAAAATGGCAGTGTTTAAAGATTTTGCTCATTAAATACAAGTCGAATAGCGAAATCTGACCCTACTCGGAACCAACATTGGAATATTTTCCAGACAACATATTTGAAGTTTTCCAGAAAGTCAAAACACACCAAATATCCTTATTTTTTTTTAGCACTGAGGGCTAGAAACCTGAGTTGTCTGAGCAGAAAAATTGCACCAGCCTCCATAAAGAAAGCTGTAACTTGTTCTAAAAAAAGGTTCAACAGTTAGGCACTCAACTTTTAATGATATGATTCATGTTTTATCTCCCTGAAGTTTTTACATCCCGTTTACCGTTTGTAAAAACCTTTGTGGTCTTTTATGTTTGTCACCCTCAACTTAAATATTTGCAGATGTATTCATTTCTGAGGGAGCTATATTGCAAGCAAAGAAGTTTGATATGTTTCCTGCAGAATGCTATCTAAACTAGCTCAAAGTAAAGTGTTAGAACTGGTTACCAAAGCGCTTGTTAAAAGTTCATATTTATGCTTTAGAAGGAATAAAATAAAAACTGCTGAACCAGAACACAAAGTGAACCCACATTCTTCACGGCTGAACTCCCTGAGGAACTTGGGCAAAGCGTTACATGAGTTATGGATAGTTGCTTTCAAAAAACTGGATCAAGAAGTTGCCTAGCCCAAGGTAAGTGTATTTCATGGGGACCATTACAAATAAGAAGAATAAACTACTAATTATTACTACCATCACTACATCTACCACCGACCACCACTCTCCTTCTCCAGTCATCAAAATAAATGTACTCGCCCCAAGACCCTTCTCTTTAAAAATTAACATTTTGTTTACTCAGGACCAGCCCATCCATTAGGCCTATTGAGGGAGGTGCCTCAGGTAGTGGATTCACAAGAAGCCCCCACCTCTGCCTGCCCATTTGCCTCCGCTGTTTTTCCACTTCCTGCACTGGAAAAGAAGGGATGGAGTGGAAGAAGAAACATGGAGAAGACCCGTGGAATGGGGCATCTAAGTGGGTGTGGGGTGAGAAGAGGCTGGCACATCACTAGTATAGGGTGGGAGCATTTGACAGTTCACCTCAAATGCTAGGAGGCCTCTGGCCTGCACCTACCAAGGTATTCACGTAGATCCAAAGTGTGCCTCAGTCTATGGCTTGAAAGCAATTTACATCTATGCATTTTTTTTATTTAGCCATGAATCCTCGGCCCCAAAGGGGTCAGTGCCAAATTAGGGGAGAGGCCACAGCTCAGTTGTGAAGCGCATGCTTTATGCGCAGAAGACTCAAGTTCAATCCTTGCATCTGGTTGGGTTTCACAGTTTTAACAACAGGGTTTTGCTGTGGTATTTTTTATTGCTTTATGTTATTATCCATGCTGGGACTTTTAAAAACTGGTCGGAGTCTAAAATACATATATAAGATACATGCAAGCAAGGAGCCTCGTGTGGCCCAGAATGGAAGGCTGCAGTCAAAAGCTCTCCCCACAACTCAGGTTTGGGCCTGGAAGAAGTCAGGATCTCAAGCAGCTGGCTCAAGCTTGACTCAGCCTTCCAAGGTCCTTAAAACGAGTACCTGGCTTGCTGGGGAGTAAAAAGATGACAAGGAAATGCAATGGCAAACCACCCCGTCCAATGAAGTCTGCCTAGCAAACATCACAATGAGATATGACCTCAGGAGTCACTAATGCTTGGTGCTTGCACAGAAGATGACTTTATACATACAAGTAGCTGCTGATGCTAACAGCCTTTATTTCCATTTCTTCCCCATACGACACCATAACTCTCGGCCTGGCAATCTGTTCCACCACCTCCCTACTGGAGCTGAACACTCCTTAAAGCCATAACTTTGGTGTTCTTCTATCATCCACATTTGGTAATGACTCCTTCTTGCTCAAGTGGCAAGTAGCCACTTGCCTCCGTGCAGCCCCCTAATGAGAAAGGACTTCTACACAGTCTACATCAGCGCTGCCCTCTACCAATAGAAGGCAGGAGGCAACTGGTCTCACCCCCTTCTCTTTTTACAGGTGTTCCATCTTAAATCGGGGGTCACTGAATACACCACATTTTTGAGGAAACTCACATATAACACCAGTGATAATGGAATGCGCGTTTCCCTTGAGACCATTACAGCAACGCCACTTTTTCGTCATCACAACCCCCCTCCCCGCTCTGCTTTTAGCCCAGATGCTCTTTGTGAGAACCAAGGCTGCAGTCCTTTCCCTGCAAACTCCTCAAGGCAGTGGTAGGTCAGATTGTGTTTTTCTTTTTTTTAAAAAAACAAACATATAAGAACAAGGTCAATGGAGAGTAGAGAATTCACAAGAATGGGGGAGTGGCTCAACGCCACCTTTTGGTGACTCCTGGGAGACTCTGCCTCGGCTTGCTTGTACAGCACACAGTGCCAACACCTACAAATATATCCAGACAACGTCTTCGGCAGTTCAGCCCCAATAGTCGAAGATGGCACTCCCAAGAATGCTACGAGAAGAGAGAAAAATCCAAAGACAAGCATAGCGTTTGTTCTCATTTCTTCCATAAGCCAGGAATTCAAGGATTGGATTGCAGACCCTTGGCAAAAACATTAGTGGGAGCTCCTAGAGCAGAGCAGACCCAACACCCTCTCTGGCTTGGATCCAACATTTAAAAGAGCTGCTGCTGCTTGACAAAAACAGACTTGTATCCTACTTTTCCAAATTGTTCAATGCAATGCAGCATGAGTTATTGTGAAAGAACAAATACAAAGAATAAAATAAAAGGCTTTACCTTTAACAGTCAGTTCAGAAACCAATAGTTACAAGTACAAAGTCAAAATATTTTAGCCCAATGCCAGCCAGTCATAAAAGCACAGGTACCAGGACAAGGCCAGAGGGGCCAAAATTCCACAAAAGGGCCAGCTTCACAGACAAGGCCTGTTCCCCAGGCACCAAATCCTCAGCTAGGGGGGGAAACCTAGAGAAAGGTCTCAGCAGATCATATAAGTTTCTCTTGCCATGTTGTACCAGCATGGCGACCAGATTCAAGTTTTAAAAAACGGAACCCAGAAGAAATCAGTACATTGGTCCTTTCTTCAGTGCTCAGTCTGACCCTGGGCCCGAATTTGGGATTTCAAAATAGCATTTAAAAAAAGAAGTATGTTCTGCTCAGGCTCAGCTTCCTTTTAAGAAGTTTGGGATACAGTCAAAGTACTGTGCATACTCTGTGTCAGATGCATCATCCTCCCAATTTAGGCCTACTAAACAAAGCCCAGTTGTTTAATAGTGGTAGCTATTGAGCGTGCGTGTAAGAGAAACAGATATCAGTACACAGCTAAAATTTAAAGGTAAGCACATCTTTGCAATTGTGCTCAACTGTGCTGCAAAGGGGCAGAAATAACAGTAAATGTAACATTTGGCAAACTGAAAACCTTAGGTTAAAAAAAATTAAGCAAATTCTCCAGTCCCCAATGTTGAAAGAATACGCACACTGCCCTGTGAAATCTCAGAAGCCAGGGAAAGGGCAGAGCACAATTGCCGAGCAGAGTTTCCGGGGGCAGGAAGTAGGCCTTTTGCCCTCCCCATTCCTAGAACAGGAACAGAATAAACTCAAACCCATGTTATATTAGAAGCTACATGACTTCCTTGGTGCAAAATTTAATGACTGAAGTATGTACTCAGCCCTGCTGACAGGCCAGGAGCAATTATAAAACTGCCTTAATCAATGAATGATTGCAAGGAATTCCACAATTAATTGCTGTTGTGTAAAGATCTACTATTTGTTGTCCTTCCTGAACCTGCTGCTGATCAGTTTCAGTGGGAGATCCCAATTTCTAACACTGCAGGAAGGGGAAAGAGATTTTACAATCTTCAATTACATCAAAACATCTTAAAATATTCGTGTTCAGAGCATAACAGACTGTCGTCAACAGGATCTAATTATCCTGTATTATGAATTAGTTTACAGTTTTCACATACTGAAATTTCATCCACTTTCACAGTAATATCCACTTTTCTAGCTCATCATACTCTTTCTAGAATTTATTACCTTCTGGGGAGTTTCTGAACTGTAGCAAGTTGACATAACTGGCCAGTGCTACCGAATCCGCTGCCACCGACAGGCTAAGAATATACTACATGCAGACAAAAAATCCTTATCAGCCTTTCCCAGCGCAGAGACCGTTTGGTTTCCAACTCCCACGAACAAAGTTCACTAGTAGCTTTTTTCATTCAACAAGTGAGTGTTCCAGAAGTTGAACTTTTACCTCTCAGCAAGTTTTCTTTATTAGACCTCTGTTCCCACGCTCTCTTACTAAAAACATAGGATTCAAACATCTTGCATAAAAATAAATTAGAACCACTACCCCAAACTTTATGAAAAAGATTTCCCTTAGTTATGGAATGCTGTATCCATCCAAACACACACCACAGTAAATAGCCTGAGCTGCCACAATTGAGTAGGGGGAACAGTTAAAAGCAGAACACAACTTACTCCGGGGGGCGGCGGCTAGGAAATGGATTTTTGGAGCAATTTAAGAAAAAAATGGGGGAAGTGGCTTGAATTCAATTGTTGTAGACACAGCAAAATGGCAGAACTTGTGAAGACAGAACAGTAACAGGCATGAGCAAATTCAGTCTCCAGACCATCTCATCCTTTATCCACATTTTTCTAAAAGCGAGTTTCTCAACCACACTTTTGGAGAGCAACCAAGGCATAATGCAGAAGTTTCCCTTACCACAAATTAGTCACACTTTACCAAAGATCATTGCTAAGTCTGAATGATGGAAGAAGAGTGCATTAGACGAAGCTCAGCAAGTCTAGACAAACATGTGGAATTCTCGCAATGTACTCCCGACACCAGCTTTGGAAGTTTATCTGCAAGGTAAAAAACACACAGCTCAGGGCTTCCAGGTCTTTAATCCAGTCTTGCTGAAAGAGGAGCCAAAAGCCCTTTTCCCACACCCTTGGCTTTTAGCCAAACAGCATCGGCTGCAGGGATGAAAAAGAGGGCTGGCTTTAGTAACAGGTTGTAAATCTTCACAAGTCAAAGGCATTGCTCATGAAAAGCAGGGCATTACATATTTCCTAGCCCACACCGCTGAAGGGCTAAACACTCATCTCTGGGCTTTGTAACAGAAGTACAACATCTCTTCGGGATCCTCCCTCAACAGTACAGAGATGCAATTACAAAGACAAGGGTTTGGTTTTTCTCGTCCCCAAAACTATTGTGTACCTCATATAGAATGAGACGTCTTATGGAAAACTAGCTGAAATAGATGCCTTTCATGTTTATCAATACCAGTGACCGATTTTTATGCAAATAATGCCCTTTGCCAGCCAGGTATTGCAGTGTAAACACAACCAGTTGGCCCTGCTGTTCACTGTCCAAGTTACTCTCTCTTCAGGCAGCCAATCTAAATGCAAATTGTGAGAAGAAAAGGGTCAAAGAACTAGAATCCTTTGGAAGAACAGCAGAGAAAAATGCAACACAGCAGACAAAGCAGCAAAGGAAGTACTTGAAGACATAATCCCACATAGGTCAAGCTATCTTGACAGAGCCGGATTCATCACTAAAATACAACAGACACCAAGGACCCAGATTATAGTGCCATTTTCTAAGGGTGAAGCTAGGGTGACAACATTTGCTCACTATGCCACCCAGCCTGATCGCCTTGAAAATTCTGAAACACGGTGCTGCTCAACCCGAAAATGTTTCCTAATCATCCTCAATCTGCAAATCACAGAAAGTTACTTGCTCTAGACTGCCCTACTTCTAAGGTTCCCACCTCTTCCCAGAGACTGATGTGAGCAGGCAACAACCCCCACATTCAGTCCCATTCAGTCAAGTTTAAACTATCATTGTCAGGGTTTGCAATTTGGGGGAAGAGGCAAAATGAGCCTCGCCGTTTGCACAATGTGCTGCCACCAGATAGTACTAGAACCGAAACTGAACAAAATTCATCTTCATCAGGGCCCACAAATTTTTGCTTAGTAGCTTGTCAGAAATTACATTTACTACAACCCTGACCCTTTCTCCGATTTCAAAAGGAGTGGGGCCTTGATTCTGATGCCGCCCTAAATTTTAAGATGCTAGGATCGATTCAAAGGGGAAAAACTTACTACCCCTGCTAACTGGGCAAGAGGCACTTTTTCAAGTGGTGTTCCTCTTGTATTTAGCAGGGGGAGAGTTTAGGTGGGTTTTTTTTAGTTTAGGAACGTTTATTGGCATGATAATACATAATATGCACAACATCAAACAAACAACAAACAAGAAACTTAAAACTAGCTTCCCAAAAATCCATAGGCAGGGCGACTATTTTCTTGGGACTTAACAATCAAAAGTAAATAGGTTGCGACACCTTTTATATTAGGATCTCAGGAGTCTCCACAACAGGGGGAGAGTAACTGTCCCTCTTCACCCCAGCACAGTGTCTTTTCTAGTGGCTTTTGCTGGTGGTGTTCTGCATTTTTGTTAAGATTGTGAACCCTTTTGGGACAGGGAGCCATTTAACTATTTTTTGCCTGTGGTATATAAATACTGGTATACAGACGGCAGAAGGTTGGTCAAGAGGGTTAAAGCTACAGTAATTGCCCAAAGATAAGATCTGAAGGTTGCTAGTTTGAAACCACTGGAAGCTTCCTGTGCGGCAGACCTCAAGAATGCAGCTGATTAGATCTGAGCCGTCTCAGCTGCCTGTGAGAGGGGGAGTTGTGCTAGACGGCCAGCTGCTCTTTGGTGAGAGCAAAGAAGCAGATTATCAGCCGGTGGAACGGCGAGAAAGAAGGACTGGACGATGAAAGTGTCATCTGAATGTAGTTGTTCTTGAAAGATTAGAACTTTGTTTGTGATTTGTAAAAACCCTTGCAGTTTAGAAAATGCCTGCCTATGTAAACCGCCTTGAATCTTTAATCAAAGGAGCAATCTGATGACCAAGAAAGGCAGTATATAAATACCAAATAATAATAATAATAATAATAATAATAATAATATCATTATTATTGAAATACTGTTTGATGATGAAGAAAAACAAAGTCAGGAATGATCCCTGAGTAAGGAATAATCCTCATTATCTTGTCCTTTCTTGGAGCTCTGAGCTCCTTGAACATACGGCACAGCTGCTGGGACAAGGTCTCGCCTTACTACTGAACTTGAGGCAGTGAACAGGTGATCATCCGTAACATCACTCCAAACTAAGGCAAGAGCCTTTCACTATGACGAGTGTTTCACCCCCTGCCACAAATTTGTGGGGGGCCCAACATTCAGGTTGCAGCAACCAGGGCAGAGCAGTGAATAGCTGTCACAGTCACAAGCTCTGAAGTTTAGGAGACTGGAAAGCTGGACTAGTTCAACATTTCTCCCCCCAGTTGAGAAAGCAATACACTGGGAAAGGGGGTGAGCCGGGACATGAAGGCTGTGGGGTGAACAGATGGGGTGAGAGAGTAACACAACAGCAGTTGGGCTGGAGCACATGCTTGTCTTGTCTTAGTTATCTCCAGGCTTGGCACAAGAATCTCCCAAAATGGTGAACTGATCCTTGAAAAGAAGTTACAGAAGAGGACCAACTCCAGCCCTCCTCCCCCAACTTCTTTTTAACCTAGCAAGCCTTATGCAGTTGCTTTCTATAGTTTGGGGCTTCGTCATGCTCCCTACCAAGTTATGGGGAAAGGCCTAACCAGAGGCCTTTAAAAAAGTTGCAAGTCCTTAGTCGGGTCCATTTCTACTATTAAACTGTAGCTAGACGCAGACATGAAATTGCTGATTTAAAAGAGGATGGAAAAAATGTTTGTGACACAGTTCTTGAACTACTGAAGAATTTTCCCCATGGATGCCTTCAAATGTGGCTCATGCTGGGTTATGCTAAAAAACCCAATTCTGTGTTCAAAATGCTTTGAGTGGGAAAATACAAGTGCATTCATAACAAAATAATAGGTAGAACAAAAAGCACCCTCTCTCAAAGATCCAAACTCCGCAACCAAGTTACTACACAAAAAACCCTTCAGGGACTTTGGGCCCTGAGACATGTGCTTTGTTGGAGCTGCATTCACACTGGCAAAAGTTAACACCAAAAGCTCTCTTGGCTGTTTTCAATTACCTTTCCTGAAGCTGCACAAAAATGACCAGCTGCAACACTGATTCAGGAATTTTTGTATTGTAGTTTCCACTTGAACCTAGGCCGGGCTGCCTCTGTGAACAGATCTTCTGTACTGCTAGGGTACAAGAAACAAGATCGCACTCCTGCTCCAGCATATTTGATCTAGAGTAGCCAAGAACTGGATTCACAGTGCCAACATAAATTTTCACAGAAAGTGGGGAGGCCAGACACAACTCGGCAAATGTGGCTTTGAAGTCAACCAGCTTGCCACACAGCCAAAGATATGAGATATCAGCTCACGTGATCGGTTGTCCTATTACCAAATCACAGTTTGGCAAATGGAATGACCTGTGGGATCCTAATCTTGCCCATGCAAATTCCTTCTCCCTTTATAAGATAGCAATAACTAGATTTCACTGTGACACTTAAGCTTGTGTCACCATAGTTACCCTGCATTCAAAATGAGGCATGACCAACTATGGTTACGCTGGTTCAGGCAGCAGAAGCTAATTCTGGGCAAGGGGAGAAGTGGTTCAGGGAAGAATACACTGATGGAAAGGATGCTCCCCGTCACACCAAGTATCCACACGCTGACCAGAGCTGCTTAGCTTACAGCAAGGCAGATTTCCCTTAGATGAGGAGGCTAGTTAGGAAGAAATTGAAAGGGAAGGTAAAGAGTCCAATCTCTCCAGGCTGTGTGGAGGCTGTTTAAAATAACAATTAAATAGTGGAGGCCCAGCGGAAGTGTATACCGCAAAGAAAGAAGGGCTCGACAAGGTCCAGGAAGGTGCCTGCATGGCTGACAAACAAAGTTTGAGAAGCTGTAAAGAGCAAGGAAGTTTCTTTCCATAAATGGAAGTCTTGCTCCAGTAAGGAGAATAAAAAACAACATAAACTCTGGCAAAAGACATGTAAGAAGGTGACACGGGAGGCCAAGAAAGCGTTTGAGGAACGCATGGCTAGCAACATAAAGGGGAATAATAAAAGCTTCTTCAAATATGTTAGAAGCAGGAAACCTGCCAAAGAGGCGGTTGGCCCGCTGGATGGTGAGGGAGGGAAAGAGGAGATAAAAGGGGGCTGGGAGATCGCAGAGAAATTAAATGAATTCTTTCCGTCCATCTTCACAGCAGAAGACCTTGGGCAGATACCGCAGCCCGAACAGCCCTTTCTAACTAAGGAATTAAATTAGATAATGGTTAATAAAGAAGATGTTTTAGATCAAATTGATAATTGATAAACTACGTATAAATAAGTCACCAGGTCCAGATGGTATACACCCAAGAGTTATTAAGGAATTAAAGAACGAAGTTGCTGACCTCTTAACTAGAGTATGCAACTTGTCCCTTCAAACAGCCACGGTGCCAGAGGATTGGAGGATAGCCAATGTCACTCCAAACTTTAAAAAAGGGAGAAGGGGGGACCCTGGAAACTACAGGCCGGTCAGCCTAACGTCTGTTCCGGGTAAGATGGTGGAAAGCCTCATCAAAGATAAAATCCTAAAACACGTAGAGGAACAAATACTGTTGTTCATATAAATACAAATACAAATACATTTGTCAGCATGGCTTCTGTAAGGGTAAGTCTTGCCTCATGAACCTTTTGGAATTCTTTGAAAAGGTCAACAGGCACGTGGAAGTGGGTGAACCTGCGGATATCATATACCTGGATTTTTAGAAGGTGTTTGACACAGTCCCCCACCAAAGGCTGCTGAAGAAACTTCACAGTCAGGGAATAAGAGGGCAGGTCCTCTTATGGATCCAGAATTGGTTGAGGGCCAGGAAACAGAGAGTGGGGGTCAATGGGCAATTTTCACAATGGAGAGAGGTGAAAAGCGGAGTGCCCCAGAGATCTGTCTTGGGGCTGGTGCTTTTCAACTTGTTCATAAATGACCTGGAGACAGGGATAAGCAGCAAGGTGGCCAAGTTTGCAGATGACACAAAACTTTTCTGGGTGGTGAAGACCAGAGGGGATTGTGAAGAGCTCCAGAAGGATCTCTGCATGTTGGGGGAATGGGCAGCAAAATGGCAGATGCGTTTCAACGTAGACAAGTGTAAAGTGATGCACATTGGGGCAAAAACCCAAAACTTCACCTATAGACTAATGGGTTCTGAGCTGTCTGTGACAGCTCAAGAGAGAGATCTTGGGGTGCTGGTGGACAATTCAATGAAGGTATCGACCCAGTGTGCAGCAGCAATTAAGAAGGCCAATTCCATGCTTGGGGTCATTAAAAAAGGGGTTGAGAATAAAACAGCCAATATTATCATGCCATTGTACAAATTGATGGTAGGGCCACACCTGGAATACTGAGTACAGTTCTGGTCGCAGCACCTCATAAAGGACATAGTGGAGCTGGAAAAGGTGCAGAAGAGAGCAGCGAAAATGATTACGGTACTGGGGCACCTCCCTTATGAAGAAAGACTGCAGCGTTTGGGGCTCTTCAGCCTAGAAAAAAGGCGCCTGAGGGGGGAAGTGATTGAGACATACAAAATGATGCACGGAAGGGATAGAGTCAATAGAGGGATGTTCTTTTCCCTCTCTCAAAACACCAGAACCAGGGGGCATCCGCTAAAACTGAGGATTGGGAGAGTTAAAACAGATAAAAGGAAGTACTTTTTTACCCAGCGGGTTGTTAATCTGTGGAACTCTTTGCCACAGGAGGTAGTGATGGCATCTGGTCTAGATGCCTTTAAGAGGGGATTGAATGGATTTCTGGAAGAAAAGTCCATTGTGGGCTATAGGCCATGATGGATTATGCAACCTCCTTACATTAGTAGTAGGCTACTTCAGAGTACCGGGTGCAAGGGAGTGGCAACAGGATGCAAGCATCTTGTTGTCTCATGCTTCCCTGGGGCACCTGGTGGGGCTGCTGTGAGATACAGGAAGCTGGACTAGATGGGCCTTTGGCCTGATCCAGCAGGGCTCTTCTTACGTAATGTTGGTGGAGTCACATACTTTCAGACCCTTGATTATGCCCAGAGCATAAAGAATCTAGAGGACAAGGGAGGACAGACGTCAAGGAAGAAAGATCATACAAGTCTGGTCAATGAAGTTTGGACTTGCCAGTTGCAAACTGTAGACAGAAATGTTCTGGATTGGTGAGGGAGAAGGAGGAAAGAGAGGAAAGACCTGGTCTGATCCAGGAAGTTGTATAAGATTCCTAGCCAAATCAGAAAGCTGAGCTGAATGCTCAATTGAGGCCTGAGAAACCTCCCAAAGAAGAAAACAAAAAGATGTTTTTGCTTCCAGTGCTAAGCAAATGACCAATGTGCAAGCGCGCGCACACGCACACACACACCCCCTCTAAACACTTTGCCAGCCAGTTTTTGGAAGGACACTGGCAGCTGAAAGATTTCTGCAGGAGTTAAGCAGAAAACATGTTCAGGACAGATGTAAATCAAAAGATCTCTTTTCACACATGTTTTCCTATCTCAGATAAGTTTGTCCAACAAGAAATGTATGTTCATTATAGAATTCCCCTTAACTCATCATTAACATATGAAACTGTCTTACGCTCTGAGCTCTACATGCAGAGAAGAGAGATGCTTCTTTCCTATTACCTGATCATTTTAAGTGGAAGACGGGCCTGAGCTTGTGACTTTCAACATGGAAAGCATGTACTCCACTACAGAGCTATGGCTGGCCATGCTGTGCTCTAGGACAGTGTTCTATCTGTGGGTTGTGACCCAAATGGGGTTGTAAAGCCTCACCTGGGAGGTTGTGGCAACATTTCAAAGCCTGTGCAAGAGAGGGCTTGGATCCAATTGAATAATGACACTGCCATCTTCAAACCGAGTTCTGGATATAATCTTGCATAACCTCGTCTTGCTTTCTTGCCTCACAGCTCCTAAGGCTGGCCTTGCTCAGGCTGCTAACTTACAGGGCTGTTGTGAAGATACAAGAGGTAGGAGAAACAAGGCAGGCAAGGGCTGGGTGGGCAGATCGGGTCCCAGAAGGGGGCAGGATCTGTTGTGGGTCCCTAGTCTCATACTTTATTTATTGGACTTGTGACACAAAAAAGGTTGAAGACCACTCTTCTAGGGCAATGGTTTTCCAACTGCATTCTGGGGGATCTTGGCATTCCTAAGAAGCTTATCCTCAAGATCGAAAACAGCAAGAATCCCTGAAAAACTACTAGTTAACCCTCCTAATCCTGCGGAACATAGTAGAATACATTTTCAATTCCCCATCAGCAAATCTTATAAAATTTTTGGTGGTTGCCCACTCGGGTGCTAAACAAAGCCTGACGGAGAGCACAGGAACAAGCCTGCCAAGCAGCACAACAGCTGCCATGGAACTAGAAGTGCCTCCACTGCATTCAGACAACAGATGAGCAGGACAGTGTCCTATCATCCACATGCTGGCTTTCCATTTCTAAAGAGGGAGATTCTTTTAAAAGGTAAGCAAAGATCCTGTAGCATTCCCAACACAGCTGAGAAATTGTGCACCAGGCACATCAGTGCTCTCACAGCATCAGAAGACATCAGATAACAAGCATACTTACTAACAGCAGCTGTTCCACAGGCAAATGAAAGAGACCTCCTCCCCCTTCTAAGAGAAGAAGGATCAGAGGGAGGCTTCAGCCAAAGCGGTAAGTACAATCAATGAGAAAATACAGTTAGAAACAGCTTTGTTGAAGATGAGAGGGAAGGCAACAAGATCCTTTCCTTTTAAAGGAACCCTTTGCATTGCTTTGCAGGAAGTGTGATCTGAAGCTTCAAGGTCAGGAATTTAATTGCATAGTACAGAAGTCTTAAGCACACAACTCAGCATTCGGAGAGGGTCAGGGTTTTAAAAATGAAGCTACTAGCCCTTATGATTGGGAACACTGCCATGTGGTTGACCACCACATGGGAAATGGCCAGGGAAGAAAATAAACTGTTCATTTCCCCTGTGGTCAGAAATAATAATTATTAAGTACACTTTTTAGCTCTATGCCCCTCCCCAATGACCAATTGAATCAGGATTATGCAAAGTAAGTTAGAGCAAGTTTGAAGAACTCATCATTGTTTCTTGGTATGCAATTAGGGAATTCTTATTTTCACCCTTTGCAGAAGTACACAAGCCCTTCCAAAGCAAAAAGGGTTGTATGCCTTTCTGCTGTAGTTCCTTATATTATGTTTTCCTTGGTTTGGGGTACCCCATATCTTCCTAGAATTATTTTACCAGCAGCTTCACCTTAAAATAAGTTTCTCTCTAAGGGTGGCATTGGTTGGCCAGAATTTAGAGAGAACAGCACTCAAGCTCAGAGAATAGCCATATATGAGCAGAGCTGCTACCCATGAAAGCACTCACTGCCCAAAGGCTCCCAACAACCTGTGTAAGATGCTGTTTGGACTTACAGGCATGGTCCGGTATCCACTGGATGGATGGATACCTGGAACCGTGGATACTGGTGCCACCTTTTGAAAAATAGGGAAACACCAGTGGTTTACCCTGCAAAAAGGTAAAAGAGACCTAGGAGACTTCATCACAAGTATACGCACACACCAAAATGAGCCCACAGCAAGGCTAATTTCCCTTGCAGCCACAAGCATTGAGGAAGTGGCAGTTTAATCCATTGGTTGCTATCACTGAATAAAATGCTATGATCATCTCTATCACTTCCTGCTTGCTTGCCCTCAGCCCATGGTTTTTTTATTCAACCCCTTCCATTCGTTATTTTGACTCTGGTTAGTACACCAGTAAATACTACTTGTAGGGGATGCAAGACAGGGCTTTTTTGTGCATTGTTTTATTAGTTTCGTGGAAGTACCTGAAAGGCTAGGATTTGTATTAGATGGACCTCTGGTCGAATGTAGCAGAGCTCTCAAATTCAAGCCTCCTAAACACAACGCTGGAAAAAGCCCAAATACCCACTAAAATCTGATGCTGGTACAGGGAGTTTGTTTCTTTCAACCCACATCTGTCCAAGGAGATGCTGAATGATAGAAAGTCAGATAGGACTTTATGCTAAAATACGGCAGCTTCCATGTCAGTAAGGGGTCTACCGGTGGACCTCACCAACTGGTGGGTTATTCAAGTGCTGCCCAATCAAAGGGAATAAGCACCAAAGAACAGGCTCGCAATACAAACAAATTCTTGGTTCTCAAAAAAAACAAGAGGGAAAAAGCAAATTTCTCAGACACACAACACCACTGAACTACTCCCTATTGACATGTTAAGGCAGGAGTGGCTGCCCACAGCACAGGACGCCCAAACCACGAGTAAACAAAACAACAGGGAGAGAAAGCTAATTTTACTTTTGCAGACACATGCCAGGATCAGCAGCTGTGGTCAATCATTGCTAGGAAATAGCATGGAGTACAGACACAAGGAGGATTTGAGTAAAAGTAAGAATGTTGACTTTCAGAAAAAGACAGGCTTTGCCAGTGGGGGCAAGGCAAAAAAACAACACACAAGATTTTTCAGGAGTTGGGGAGCCCTCTAGGAAAGTAGCTGATCTAGAATGCCAGCCTTCAAAGGGGCCAGATAAAATACATTTTGTTTTCCTGATCTTGATTAATATCAGAAACAGCTGGGGATCTGCAAAGTAAACACTGCAGAGGATTGGGAGAGAAAGGGCACAGTAGGGGAGGATATTTCCCACTCCCCTCATGAACTCCGCACCTGGTAAGTAAGTGGACCCGAGAGACGCTGCACACCAGGCCTCCTCAAAGCTTCTCATCAGTGGTTCCATGCAATCTGACAGGTAAAAAGGACACCGGGGAGGTCCTCACAGCACCCCAACAGGTTCTAGGTCACCTGGTCTGCTTGGAATCTGGAAACTTGGAAGTTCCACCAGCCAGTTCCCATAAAGGGCCCAAGCCAAAGTTTGCTCCTCTATCTTTTAGCCCTGAACCCCAGGCAGAGACCTTTACTAGGCTGAAGGAAATCAAGCAGGAGGCCTCTTGCTTCCCTTCAGCCCTGATTGGCCAAGGGTCCTGCTTGCTTACTGGTCTTTACTACCAGGAATGTTAGCAGATTAAGGGTAGTGCACATGTGAAATCCTCAGGGCAGAGCAGATTTAGAGACCTTGGGGAGAAGCGAGCATCATTCCTCACCCATCTCAACGCACACCTAAGGGTTGCGAGTTGATGTTGTAGACAGATACCCCTCACACACACAATCCCACATCAGTTCTTAACCTTCCATGTCCATATGCACCAATGAAGATTACAAATAGATAAGTACATACACAATTTCCCCTCTCAGAAACAGACACAATAAACGCTCTTTAATATTCTTTTCATAGAAAGGCAGCATCATTATAGATGCTGGAAAACAGAATATATTAATCAGGTATTAACAAGAGAATCCTGTAGAATTCTCCCTCTTCACCCACACAAACTGTCCAGCAATCTATACTCCTTTGGCATAGACTTGTCTCACCTTACACAAGATGGGTAGCAAACCTTGGAAAAAGAGCTTATGGGGACAGAATATGCTACAGAAATCGTCCTTCTACTCACCCAGAGGTGTTTCTGAACATCAGATCTCCACGCTGTTCCCAGAGGCTTAACAAGTAATCTGAACTGGGTTAAAGGCAGGGAAATCCAAACGACTAGTTACTTGGACTTTAAAATTTAATGCTGGAATCCTAGAAATTTAATTCTCTCCCCCACCCACCCCAAATATGACAGCAGGAAATGATTAAACTATTCTTCCAGTCCTCATCATACAGAAAGGCAGGATGTGTTGCATCCAGATGTGTTTGTTTGTACAATCTGCGGGTCATCTTTTAAAATTTTATTTAAAACATTCCTATACTGCCCCCCTTTACTGAGGTCAACAGGGCAGCATACAACAGTTAAAATAACAAAAACAAAACAATGTAATGTTAAACACCACTGCAGTAAAGATGGTAATTTACCCTAAGAGAGCGATGCAGATACCAGGAAGATAAAAGTGAAACATTATTGACTGCCAGTCATAACAATACAGGAACCAGCATGAAGCTGAATGGTAGGTTGCTGAAAGCCAAAAGCAGTTCTTCTGGGGTTCGTGTCCATCTTCCCAAAAACATGTCAGAATACTTCTCAGCTTTCCCATTTTTGTCTTGGGTTTTTGTACAACTCTCAAGATTCAAGGATCCAGGAGAGCCCAGGACCTCTTCCTTGCTGAAATAAAAGCAAAAAACCTATCTACCAACGAAAGTCTAGTAAAGCAGGCCGCTTCCTTTGATCCCCATCTGAGGAAGCAACTTTTCCTTAGTCCCAGGCAACTGGCAATCGGGTTCCTCTCCTAAGCCCTGAGACAAAAGGACAAGCCCCCCATGCTACAAATATTTTTCTGCTTATTTTCCCAGCATGAAAAATTCTTTGGGTTAATGCCTAGCTTCAGAAAGGCACAAACCTGGCATGGTCTGCAAAAGGTGACCCACCCTAGTTGGAAACCGCCCCAGAATTTTGGTGCAACCCAAAGAAGGTTATTGGGTCACTGCTCAAGTCAATATGGATGGGAGAAGAAGAGAAAGTGCAAACTAGTCTCTACCAACAGCCAAGGAAGAAAAGCTGGGGGTGAAAAACACAGCACTAAGATGCCTACAATTGCACTCTTGGGAGCCTTTGCACACAGATAAACACATATGCTATAAAAATGGTCATCCCCTGGAGAGAGGAAAAGGAAGCACACAGATACGCTTTAACACTTTTGGACAGCAGCCTGTAGTTGAAGGCTTCAGCACAGAATCCTCAGCAAGAGCATCAGATTAGCAGCAAGAACAAGAAACACCGTTTGCATTACACTGACACTTTGTGCTGTGAACATTTTAACAAGTGGGCCTTTTTAATCTGCCTCTAGCAGATCTGCTCCTCCCCCATCAACACCTCCTCAGGGCATCGGGTTAGACGTCTGCAAGGTTTTTTGTTTTTAGTGAATTTTGGGTACATAGCTACATTTTTAATCCTTTGATTTTAATAGGCAGAGCTGAAGCTGCATACCACCTTCATGCGGTATGTGCCTGTGTGTGTCAGAGCACATGTTTTGCCCTATTTATATGCATGCGGGAGTTAGTGATGTACACACCAACTTCCCAACATGGTACAGTATATGCATGGTAAACACCTGTAGAGGAATAGACATGTTTGGAAAGTAGTAACTCCAAGAGACCAACAGAGAGTTGAAGTCTTAGGTCAAACAGTGCATTACCCTATCATGGTTTGGGTGCACAACTGAAATCTATATCTAAACTAACTTTAAATGACAAGATCACCCATGTTAAAAATTATGGAATACTCCAATAGTTAAGCATCAACTAGCCTTTCATTTTGCCTGATATGATTAAGAGCTCTACATAATTCAAAAACTAACATACACCAACCCCCGAAGGAGCTCAAGAAAAAGGTATTAACATTTTATATCTGTATATAATACAGATATAGCTTTATATTCTTAGAATGATCTCTTTTTGTATTATTTTATGTTGTAAGCCACCTTGAGCACCCCTGTGTTAAAGAAAAGACAACACTGAATTCCATTAAATAAATATCTTATCAGAGAATCACTGAATATGCTCCGAAGCAACTGGTCACCAAACTGCTCCACAAAATATTAAGTGTCAACTTATTTTAAACCTTTGAGTTACTAGTATAGCCTAAGCAGTAAAACATGGGGAAGGGTTAGGGGGAAGAGGCAACTTTGGTGATGTACTCAAAGCAAAACAGGATTCTCCATCATAGGGTTTTCGCATCTCAGAATACATTGACACAAGACTGTAATGCATCTTATTGAGAAAGCTCAGTTCTACAAAAGAGTATGCACAAACTGATAGATGCTTGGTTTTAAAACTTTCCCCCCTTTTGGCCTCTCTTTTTAAACAAAACAGTACAAGCAACTCAACTCCTGCAGAGAATCCACACAAAGGAAGCTAGAGGACAAAGAGGAAAAGAGAGTGACAAACATCCTTACACTGCAAGATTACAGCGATTCCCCACAAGTAAGATGATGTAGAGTGTGTGGAAGTCAAGCACAATGCTTAATTGTTTTTCATTGGCAAGCTAAGGAACTATCCAACACATGCGGTGCCCATGGAAAGAGCTCTCCCTCCCCTCCTTCAGTTCTCCATGGACAGAGGTGCTCTCTCCCCAGTACATAGTACTTTACGGAAGCATCATGTGGCTGCTTCCCCTATCTCCTCCAGCAGTAAAGCCATCATTGCGCTAGACATGGGGCAGGGGCAGTTCTCACTGGTGAGGAGATGTATAGGGCCCAGCAGCCTGCCTGTGCCAAAGTAGCACGTCGGGGAGATGGCTGAACTAGCTTTCCTAGGCAAGGAGACATTGGTGGGGGGCATTTTCAATGACCAAGGATGGCTCTATGATTCTTGGTACTACCATCTTCAGGACATCACCACCAGCGGTCGGTCCTGGAGGTTTGATTCTACCCTTCTAGCCCCCTGTAGAAGCTAGACAAAGCATCAGAGCTCACAATGGAGACGCACAACATAAATATAGGCATACATTTTAATACAGGCCTCTGCAGGAATTCTTACTGGACTGCAGACAAGCAGGCATGCCTATCTTTGCATCCTTGGGTGAATTCTAAAAATCAGACTGAAGATTAAAAGCAAAGAAGTTCACCAGCCATAGCCATTTACAGTCAGTCTTGGAAAGATTCTAGTCCCTGGCTCTATGAATAACTGGATTCCTTTTCAGGCTTGTTGCAAGACTGTTACGCGGGAGGCAGGCATGTTTCTGATGCCCCAGCACCTTTATACATTGGTCTTCAAGAGACTTACTTTACTTTTCAGATGAACATGTTTCAGCTGAAAATGTTACACTGTTATAATGCGATATACTTCACTCACAATTCTGCTCCACCAGGAAGACTGATGAAGCATTTGTGCTAACAGGCTCGGCAGCTTATGTGATCCCACTAGAGAAGAAAGGAGAAGCCTCACTGACTCCTTTTTCTCTTTCCCCTCGGGATAGTTGGTTCACATAAATGGGAACCTTGGAAATACCATGCTATTCTAGAACTAAGTACAGTATTTGATAACCATGCAAATTCTGATATTATTGTGTGTTAGCAGACACAACCACTAAATACCCAATCAGATGGGGCATTGCTTCAGAAGATCTTCAAGCTCACAAGATGTCCACATCTTGGGTGCCCCCATACCATGGAGCTACCACAGAGGTCATGATCACAGACACCACCAATACAAGCAATAATTTAGACTTACTCTTTGAGGGCAGAAAGAGGCACTTGGAGACTGGCACTTCACATGCCCAAGCTCTTAGAATTTCATAAATAAGAAATGGCATTCAGTGGCGTACCTAGAATATCTGACATCTGGGGCTGGCCCCTGGAAGCCACGGTTAGACCTGGCCTCCACCCCAAG
The DNA here is from genome assembly GCA_029204185.1 of Lerista edwardsae. Taxonomy (NCBI): domain Eukaryota; kingdom Metazoa; phylum Chordata; class Lepidosauria; order Squamata; family Scincidae; genus Lerista; species Lerista edwardsae. Next base: position 1,821,957 of record JAJKFI010000038.1, read on the forward strand.
ATCTTCAGGGGAGGCCAAGTCTACCGGCAGCTCAGTGGTGCATTTGACAACTGGTCACCCCATCTGGCCAGTACACAACTGCCAGCACCTCAAACTTATGCCTGCAAGAGACAGCTGGATCCTCTCCTCAATCTACATGAGGAAAGACAGAAGAAGGTTCAACTGTACAATATTCAGGATGAGAGGTCTGCAGCTGGGATCTGCGCACTGATGTGGAGGTCCGTCCGAGTTCAGGCCTCGCGACGCTGAGTGGAGGGGCCCATCTGAGGTTAAAAAAAAAGTCTGTGAGCTCACCACCAGAGCCCTGAAAGGGCTATTTGGTCTTTGTTTTTCTCTTATTTTTAAAACACGAACTTCTGTCTTTTTTTTTTTTTAAGTGAGCTCTCTGGAGCTCACAGAAAGACGACCTGCTCTGGCCAGAGGCAAGGCCAGAACTGGGGATTCTGGGAGCTCTCCCTCCCTCTCAGCAAGACTTCTGTCATCTGACCTGCCATTTTGAGAGGGAGGAGCTTCCCAGATGTGTTACGCTGACCCTGCCTGGAACTACTGGAGAATGGTTGGTTTTTTTGTTGGCACCATTTTTGTTAAGTTCTGTCTATTTGTATCCAAGCAAGATGACAGCAAACTCACTCCTTTTCTCAACCGTTGGACTTCCCTCCTACATTTTTATAAGCAGAGACAACTTTTATATATAAGCAGCTTTGCAAACACATCCAGGAAAGTTACACACCCACAAAAGTACACTTGCTTACCTGCCCAGCCAGACCGATGCAATTCATCCCTCACCCGGCAGAACATAATTTAAGAACAGAATCCTCTTTTTAAAGGCTGATGACCTTGTTGCCTGGAGGAGACTCTAACCTCAAAGGACAGAGGCTTGGCTGAAGAACTCTTTTCCTGTTCTGGATGTAATGCCAATCAGTTTCATGGGCCAAGTACAAGCTCTAAGGTTATGAGAGAAAAATTCCGTCTTTCATTCACACACACCTATGTTCTCCTGTAATAATTTCTAAACTTAAGAACCCCATCAATGTTTTAACTTTTTCTGAAAGGGAGGATGCTAAAGTTCCCTTGACCATTTTGGCTGCCCTATTTCTAAGATATCCTTTTTGAGATGAGTTTTTCAGAGCTGCACACAATATTCCAAATGCATCTACACCCTAGATTTATTTGAAGATACTGCAAGACTGACAGCTTTATTTTCAGTCCCTTTTCCAATCATTTCTAGCACAGAACTTGCTGCTTCCCTGTGACACGTTTGCATTTTCATTGAGCTGTCTACCACGACCTAGATCTCCTTCCTGGAGAATCACGGCCAGTTCAGCTCTGATGACTACCAAAGGTGAGGTTTTTGTTTCTTGTCCCAATGCGCAACACTTTACGCTGAGAGGACCCTGGGGCTGAAACAAAACTGCCCTAGAGCAGCGTTTCTCAATACAACCAGTACAGTGATACTTGTACCACTGGTGGTACTTGAAGTGGTGTCCAGTGGTACTTGTGGGATGCCAGATCTCCTCTGCCTGGCTGTGTGTGATCAGCAACGCAACATGACAAACATTGATAGAAGGTTTGGCGGGCAGAGCCCCAGCATGTACTTTTTGTGTGCTCAAAAAAGCCCTCCCATCAATCCTGAGCCTTTTACTGGTGTTTGTTGCAATGCTCTGGCCTCCCATAATACCAGAACCAGGGGACATCCACTAAAATTGAGTGTTGGGAGAGTTAGAAAAGGTAAAGGACAACCAGTCCTATAAATTTGACTGTACCAACAAAACACACACACACACACACACACACACACACACACACACACACACACACCTGGAGGCTTGTACTTTAATAAAGTAAAGGTATCCCCGCGACCGAATGGTCTAGCCGTGACGAACTGCAGGGGGCAGTGCTCATCTCAGTTTCTAAGCCAAAGAGCTGGTGTTTGTCCTGAGGACAAGTTTCCGTGGTCATGTGGCCGGCATGATTATATGCCAAGTAAAGGCGCACGGAACACCATTACCTTCCCACCAACGTGGTACCTATTTATCTACTCACATTTTTACATGCTTTCAAATTGTTAGGTTGTACTTTAATAGTGAAGACTAAAACTGCAATCCTACGCACACTTTCCTGGGGAAAAGCGCCACAGAACTTCCGAGTAGACACCATAGGATTTTACTGTATGCAGGTTTACTTCACGGATAAGCTGCCACAGGCAAGAATCCACTTGCATCTGATGAAGTGTATTCTAGTTCATGAAAGCTTCTAGTGAAATAAATCCATTTAGCCTTTCAGGTGCTACATGACTCGGCTGTTTTTTGCTAAAGCAGGCTTACACGCTTTGGAAGCCGACGGTTCTAATATGATACCTTTGAGAACTGGCTGGCTGGTTTATCAGAAGCCAGCAGAGGGAGCAGCAAACTGACTATTGCACCTTTGCTCTACAATGGATATTTAACATATGCCCCCCACCCTTTCAGACAAAAAATGACAAGAGTACTATACTCAGAACTATTGGAGCCAAGAACTCACTCTTTCTCCTAAATTATAGAAATCTGAAGCAATTTCAAATACTGACCACAAACTACTAATTTGCCAGTCAACATTTTCAGAACCTAATCCATTTGCAGTGGGATTAGCCCTGTTGCACAAGGAGGAGACTTCAAATAACACAAATCCTCAAAGACAAGATTCCACTTTGCACTTCAAAAACCATCCCTCCTTCCCCACTTTGTAATAACATCCATTTACCTCGCCAGGTAGCAGTTAAGGCTTCCAACACCCACACTGCCAGCAGAACAATCAGCCATAAACAGCTAGGGCCCTTGCACCTTCAACCACCTTTACCAGTCGGAAAGAAACTGGGCATCCACATAGCTTCTGGGAACTGTTCTCCAAACAACCTGACTCTTGGACAATGCAGCCTTGTAGGGAGAAAAGGCAGCAAAGTAGAAGACACAGGGAGAGACAAAGTCGAAAGTGCACTAGAAATACGGTGAGCCATTTCTCCAAAGGTTTTCTGCAGGGCCCTCTGCTCTGTATTCTGTGTGCCCAATGCATTTCTGACACAATCCTGTGCATCACTTCCTTGGGACAACACAGACGACGACAGAAGCCCTTCTGTACAAAGATATTGGTTGTGTGAACAGGAATATCCAGGAGGGTTTACACAATGGTGGTGGCCTTTTGAGGAGCCACAGGGCATTGCATAGAATAGATCATGGTAGCTGCATATACAGCAACCACCCATAGTCAGCAGTTTACAAATACAGTGACTTTATACCATTAAGGAAATGACAAAGCATAACAGTCCTTCCCAAACACCTACAAGGGAGCTGCTTGGGGGGGGGTGGGGAAGCGCCATGATCCTTGGACCCTCCAGAGAGCCATAGTGACCTCCAGGTCAGCTTAGAAATCCCTTCCCTGATGGGCAGCAGCACAATCGTGGAGATCATGCTGATGACGACTTCTGGCATTCCCCTTAAAGAAGAATCACCCTTTTCCAGTTTCCTTGGTGGGTCACAACCCACCAGTTTGGGAACCACTAAAATAGAGAATAAGGGGAACCATTAGACCTGAAAACATTAAACAAATATTATAAATAGGATATTTTTACCCCACACACTGCAGGATATGTATACAGCCAGTTTGTAAAAATTCTTTCCAGAATGAAACAGCAGAAGGAATAATGAATCCCCCAAAGCAGATCTAAGCCTGGGTTTTCCCAAACTGCTACTAATGGCTTAAATCAGTGATATCACAATTTATTTGCAATTTTCTTTGCACCACTGATGAACATCATACCCAGCCATTGGTTATCAAAATGAAGTTTTCTGCTGAGAAAGCCCCCAAACCATCCAGCATCTTCTCATCACATCAGGCTTGTAATGGGCACCTTACTCCTTCTGCTTGGCTTTGACAGTTGGCTACATTTGAGCACTGCAGTTCAAGTTTGCAATACATCCTCCCATCCAATCCTGCTGAAAATAAAACTAAAAAAAATAGAGCATTTCAGAGAGTTGTTTTGACATCTCTTTTGCAATGAAATGTCAAACAGTTCAAGGACTGTTTGTACCACCCGTTTCGCTGCCAAGAGGATTTGGCTACAAGCAGTTGAACTCTGAAGAAGATAAAATACAGTCGTTGGAATTAAGAGAAGAAGTAGATTAACAAAAGAACTCTACACGAAGTTGCAAAATAAGATGCCTTTTAGCACCATGGAAGAAGTTGTTGGAGAGAACTTGGCAATGTCCATTTCTCTCCCCCACCACCACCACCACACCACCACATATTGCAGTAAATACCAAGAGATCTTAGTCATGACTCCCACACAGAACTCCTTGCTGAACACAGCATTTCCCAATCTGGAGCTTTTGGCCGACATCACAACAGTTGAATCCATTCATTTATTATCAACTACGTCCAACAGTGAAGACAGAATTTAGTAATAGGTTATTTTATAAGACCTGATAAAAATGAAAAACAATACTCCAAGCCTAAAGGAGCAGAATGGCACAGCCCACAAAGGCTGTAACAGTTAGCCAAGAAAAGCGTCAGGCAGAAGATTTAGCTGAGAGGGTTAATGCCTCCGTTTGCCTGAAAATACAGCTGAAGATCTCAAGGTCGTGAGCTCGGGACTGCCGGAAGTCTCTGAGAGCGGCAGACCTTGCAACTGCGGCTGATTAGAAGCTGAGCTTCAGCTGCCTCGTGGGAGGAGGAGTGTGCTGAAGGTCAGCTGCGTCTCTGGTGAGAGCAGGGAAGCATCAGCCAGCAGAAGACAGACGAGTGGCTAAAGAAAGAAGGCTAAATCCAGAAAGGAAGATCTGAATGTGTGTAGTTCTTGAAAGACAGAACATTCTGTAAATTGTAAAAACCTTCGGGTTTATGAATAAAGTCTGCCCATGTAAACCGCCTTGAGTTGTAGTCACTGGAGAAATCTGGTGATCTTAAGAAAGGCGGTATATAAATGCATGTATTATTATTATTATTATTAATTACAGATTTTTTGATCTATTGAATATGCTTCTGATTAATCAAGAAGCAATTAGGAAAAGAGTGACCTATTTTTAACATACCAATTTAATATAGGTAGACAGAAAGTATCCCCACATCTGTCTCTCTTACACATAATGCAACACCTTTCCATAGGTATTGCCTACTATAGCCACTACTAATGCATAGGGGATTGGAATGCTAAAGTAGGCAGTCAAGAGGTAATAGGAATTACAGGCAAGTTTGGTCTGCGAGTACAAAATGAAGCAGGGCAAAGACTGATAGAGTTTTGTCAGGAGAACACATTAGTCATAGCAAACACCCTTTTCCAGCAACACAAACGGCGACTGTACACATGGACTTCACCAGATGGTCTACATCGAAATCAGATTGATTACATTCATTGCAGCCAAAGGTGGAGAAGTTCTATACAGGCAGTAAAAACAAGACCTGGAGTGGACTGTGGCTCGGATCATGAGCTTCTTATTGCAAAATTCAGGCTTAAACTGAAAAAAAATAGGGAAAACCACTAGGCCCTCCACGTACGACCTAAATCAGATCCCATACGAATATACAGTGGAGGTGACAGATTTAGGGGCTTAGATTTGGTAGACAGAGTGCCTGAAGAACTTGTGCCTGAAGACAGAGTGCCTGAAGATTTGATAGACAGAGTGCCTGAAGGACGGAGGTCTGTAACATTGTACAGGAGGCAGCAACTAAAACCATCCCAAAGAGAAAGAGATGCAAGAAGGCAAAGTGGCTGTCTGACGAGGCTTTACAAATAGCTGAGGAAAGAAGGGAAGCCAAAAGCAAGGGAGAAAGGGAAAGATATACCCAACTGAATGCAGATGTCCAGAGAACAGCAAGGAGAGATAGGAAGGCCTTCCTAAATGAGCAATGCAAAGAAATAGAGGAAAACAATAGAATGGGACTAGAGATCTAGTAAGACTAGAGATCTTTTCAAGAAAATTAGAGATGTCAAAGGACAATTTCATGCTAAGGTAGGCACAATAAAGGACAAAAACGGCAAGGGCCTAACAGAAGCAGATGAGATTAAGAAGAGGTGGCAAGAATACACAGAGAAACTCTATAAGGCCGATCTAAATGTTCCTGATAACCACAATGGTGCGGTCACTGAGCTCGAACCTGACATCCTGGAGTGTGAAGTCCTGTGGGCTTTAGAAAGCATCACTAACAACAAAGCTAGTGGAGCTAACAGCATTCCAGCAGAATTACTCAAAATCTTAAAAGATGATGCTGTCAAAGTGCTGCACTCCATATGCCAGAAAATTTGGAAAACCCAGCAGTGGCCACAAGACTGGAAAAGATCAGTTTACATTCCAATCCCAAAGAAGGGCAATGCCAAAGATTGCTCGAACTACCACACCATTGCACTCATTTCACATGCTAGCAAGGTCATGCTCAAAATCCTACATGCTAGACTTCAGCAGTATGTGAATCGAGAACTACCAGATGTACAAGCTGGTTTCCGAAGAGGCAGAGGAACTAGAGATCTAATTGCCAACATTCGCTGGATCATGAAGAAAGCAAGAGAGTTCCAGAAAAACATCTACCTCTTCTTCATTGACTATGCTAAAGCCTTTGATTGTGTGGATCACAACAAACTGTGGCAAGTTCTTGAAGAAATGGGAGTACCAGATCACCTTATCTGTCTTCTGAGAAACCTGTATGCGGGTCAGGAAGCAACAGTTAGAAGTGGACATGGAACAACCGAGCGGTTTCAAATTGGGAAAGGAGTACAACAAGGCTGTATTCTGTCACCCTGCTTATTTAACTTATATGCAGAGTACATCATGAGAAAGCCTGGATGATCATGAGAAAGGCTGGGCTGGATGATTCACAAGCTGGAATCAAGATTGCTGGGAGAAATATCAACAACCTCAGATATGCAGACGATACCACTCTAATGGCAGAAAGTGAGGAAGACCTCAAGAACCTTCTGATGAGGGTGAAAGAGGAAAGTGCCAAAATTGGCTTGAAGCTCAATATTAAAAAAACTAAGATCATGGCAACCACTCCCATCACTTCCTGGCAAATAGAAGGGGAGCAAATGGAAGCAGTGACAGACTTTATTTTCCTGGGCTCCAAGATCACCGCAGATGGTGACTGCAGCCATGAAATTAAAAGACGTTTATTTCTTGGGAGGAAAGCTATGGTGAACCTAGACAATAAAAAGCCGAGACAGCACCCTGCCAACAAAGGTTCGCCTAATCAAAGCTATGGTTTTTCCAGTAGCAATGTATGGCTGTGAGAGCTGGACCATAAGAAAGGCAGAGTGCCGAAGAATAGATGCTTCTGAATTATGGTGTTGGAGAAGACTCTTGAGAGTCCCCTGGACTGCAAGGAGATCCAATTGGTCAATCCTACAGGAAGTCAAGCCTGATTGTTCCCTGGAAGGACAAATCCTGAAGCTGAAGCTCAAATACTTTGGTCACCTCATGAGAAGAGAGGACTCTTTAGAAAAGACCCTCATGCTGGGAAAGATTGAAGGCAAAAGGAGAAGGGGGCGGCAGAGGATGAGATGGTTAGAGAGTGTCACCGAAGCAATGAACATGAAATTGGGCGAACTCCAGAAGCTAGTGGAGAGCAGGGAGGCCTGGAGTGCTATGGTCCATTGGGTCGCGAAGAGTCGGACACGACTTAGCAACTGAACAACAACAACAACAACAACTATAGCCACATGCCCATCATTCAAGTACAAAGGAAGCATGCTTTTCTCTTCACAACTCTTTGTTATTCATGTGCAAACAAAAGGTACAAAGAAGCCTACTCTAGAGACATTTATTTAATCACATGCGTTATAAATTAACTAACAGCCTCTATAAAATACATTTTGATTTGCTTATCTATCTTAGGGGGCAATCCTATACATGCTTACCTGGAAATAAGTTTAATTGAACTCATTGGGCCTTACTTCTGAGTAGATGTGTACAGGATTGTGCAGGTAAACAATTTATACCCCACATTTCCCACACAATAATCAGAGTTTTCAAATTACCCAAGGGAATGCTTGCCACAAGAAGACAATTGCCACATCACAAGTGTCCCAAACGTTGCCAGGACAGATCACAAAAAGCAGGTGGCTTGTGAAATGAGAAAGCAATAGTATTTCAAGGAAATAAATTCATTTTTTCAAACCCTTATTACTAGATCCAACAACAAACAAGATTGCTGCCAAAATTAGGTAACACCAATTACTGTATAACTTTATTCCATTTTTGCAACCTTCCTCTATTATATGGAGTTCAGGGCAGCATACACTACCTCCTACATTTTTATCACCACCTTTATTGCTCACTCAATACAGGGATTTGAACCTGGGTTTGAACCAGAACTCTAACCACTACACAACATTGTCTCTCTGCTTTTGTAGAGGAGGTTCTGGGGTCATGTCTATACAGAAGCATTGCCCCATCCTTTAATTCTAAACATGCTTGGACTTGAGCTACTCATTTGCTGCATGTCGCACATCTCTAGTGCTTAAGACAGTTCTCAGATTTGAATAGAACAGATTAACCCTCATTCCTTAGTTTAAATCAACCTAAGACATTGAAACGTGAAGAAGAAATTGTGAGCATACAGTTATTTTATCTCAAAATCTATCAGCACCAGTTAACAGCCCTATTTTAACCAGATGTTCTATATTATTCACAGGGCATTTTTTAAGATGATAAAGCACTTAGCAGCTAAGTCATGCTGACCTTCACAATATCCCTCCCTCCAGGAGGCAAGTCAGACACACTGGGCCAAAGCTCGGAAGGGGAGGGGCCAAGACTCAGTGGTAGAGCACACACTTTGCATTCATAAGGCCCCAATGTTTCAGTGCCTGGCAACTCAAATTAAAGAGATCCCTGGCAGGAGGGATGGGCCCAGCATCCAGTTCAGACCTCAGGGAGCTGCTGCCTTCAGAGCACATGGAACCGGGCGATACAGACCAGCGGGCTCAATGCAAGGCGGTTTGAGACACTCTTGCACCATTTTCCCAAAAGCAGTTACAGTGACAGAAACATTCTTCTCCTTTCACGCGTATAGGCATATAATCATGTCAGAAGGCAGGAGGGTGGAGAAGACAACTTTTAAAGCTAGTATAGGGTACAAAGCTAAATGAGATTTACCCCACTCAAATCAGTGCAGCATGCCACAAAGCACTGGCCCTAGATGTGGAAGATCCAGGCTGAAATCCCCACTCAGCAATGACACCCTGGAAGACCTTAAATGATTCTCTCTGGATGACCTTAAATCATTCTCTCTCTCAGCCTAATCTACCTCGAAGTTAAAGGGATAGAAGAAGAAACCAATCAATCAATCAATCACTAGTATTTATATACCACTTTTCAACACGAAGTTCACAAAGCGGTTTACAGGCAAATAATAACATTAAAGTTAAATGGCTCCCTGTCCCAAAAGGGCTCACAATCTAAAAGAATGGAGAACACCACCAGCAACAGCCACGAGAAAGACACTGTGCTGGGGTGAAGAGGGACAATTGCTCTCCCCCTGCTAAATATAAGAGGACACCAGTTGAAAAACTCCATGTTCCTTAGAGGAACATGTTCCTTAGAGGAAAAAGGCAAAAGAATGAAATCAATCAGCGCACAAAACAAAACACCAGCCCTGTGGAACACCTGGCAGACCTCTGTGCAACTCTCTTCACGTTTAACATAGCAAAGCACACTGAACTGCAGCATACCAGACTGGTCAGATATACACGTATTTCTTAACATTCTCACACCTAGATTCAAGGAACTTCATTGAATCCCAGTTTGTTGATGCTGACCTTCAAGGGAATGAAGAACCAGTATGGTGCAACAGTTAGAATACCAGGCTAGGAGGAGAACCTCAGATAAGATCCCCTCCTCAGCCATAAAACTACTGGCCGACCTTGGGCCAGTCACTCTCTCAGTCTAATATATTTCACAGGGTTGTTGTAAAGAAAAAGAGAGTATCCCATGCATACCACCTTATTCTGGGTATCCTCATCTGTGAAGCTTGAGTAAGAATTTACCAGGAGGCCATTTTCTGTGATTGCCACCATTTATAGCTGTCCCTCCTGAGAGAGGCCTTCCTTTAGAGGCAGGCAGGTAGGCAGGCATGTTGACTTGGGTCCAATGATGGACAAAGTGGCCCTTGTATTTGTTTTATTACCACTCTTTTCGGACTCAGGTTAGTCTGCTTGCTGCTGACTGCAGTTTCTGTTGTTTACCAATGGTTCTCTGATTTTTCTCTGCGGTTTTATTTCACTGATGCTTTTGTAAGACAGAAGGCCCAATCCTGTGGGCCTTATTGCTGCTGGTACATACGTGGTACCACCAGCTATGGGTGTTGTAAACATGCAGTAAAGCAAATTTACAGCACCCGGAGTGTAAGTACCACCTGCACTGGAGATGTGCCAGTCGGTGCTATGTCTCAGCACAGGTGGTATGGACCGGGTGAGGGGAGGGAGAAGCAGGCACAACCAGGGGAGTGACAGTGACTTCCATCGCCAGATCCTGAACCCCCATGTCAAGCTGGGCAGCCCGACACAGGACTGCTCCATGCTCTGCAGGCAAAATAGCCAGCAGAGACTCAAGTAGCCCCATTGCAGGGGATTAATATCGCCTTTCCCTGAGGAGACTCCCGCAGCTGCCATGGATCCTGTTGATTCCTGGACTTGCCTGCCAAGAACCTTAGGCCATCCTCAGGGGCCCTCTTCCAGGTGCCCTCAGCTTCAGAGGCAAGGTGATGAAAACTTGGCGTGGGACTTCTAAGTAGAGACACCTCATCTATGGCATCCTCTCCCCAGTTCCTCGGATATTCTTTCGGTGCCAAGCAAAGGCCTTTATTATTCTCCCAGGATTTTAAATATGTGATGGAAACTGCTTTAATTGAGTGCACAAGACTATTTCACCAAGTAGTATATCATATTACTGGTTGGCATTTTACTTTTATTGTCTGCTCTCCTAACAGATCAGACTGTTTCAAGTCTGGCCTTGTTGTTTTTCTTCTTGGTGCAATTATCCAACTTTCATGTTGGTTTTTGCTGTCATTGTTTGCCAAATGTCACCATGTGGGAGAGGACCACATGGTAATATGCATTTGTTTAAAACAATAAATATCACCCACACCTCACATACAGAATACCAACAATGAATCATAAATTAGAAACTTCCCTATTAAACTTATTCTTACACCTTGACTTAAAAGTTGGATCACTGAGAAATTACAGGACTGATTGATGTCTAAGATTATTCTTAACATTAGGCAGAGAGACTATACGGGTTTACACAAAGGATTTGCACTGGTGCTTTTAGATTTTATTGTTGCAGGAGTCCCCGAAAACGGTTTACACTGAAGGGCAGGATGTAACACTTCCAAAAACGCAGCCGCTCTGCAGAAAGGCAGCATCCGGGGTCACCCGCACACGTATCTGGCCAGTTTAATTGCAGCGCCCACCCCCAGCCGGCAGCTGAAAAGCCACGCCAGGAAGTCAGATACACACATGCTGCTCTCCCCTCCTCTCTTCCACAAGCACCCCCCCCACGCCCCCTGCTCCTCGGGGTCCCTCCCCAGAAGCGCTTTTCCTATCTCCAGAAGAGGACCACTCACTCTCCCGAGGCTGGACCACTCTACAGGGAACGGCGGGGGGGATTTGACTCCTCTTCTTTCAACCTTATATTATCCGAGCAAACTCACAAAAGGTCGCATATTTGCAGCTATAGCGACACACACCTCTCCTCCGTCGCATATGGTACCGTCCCGTCGTCATCTCCCCTTCCGAGTTTAACCCTCCCGCCTGACGGGCGCCGCAGTCTTAAGCCAGTCGCTCCCGGGATCGGTAGAGAAAAGAGGGGGGGAGGAGAGCGAAGCAGCCGTCTTAGCCTCTTATTCCTTTCGTCAAATCTGCGCGTCCGTCATTCTCCCCCTTCAAGTTAGCCGCAGATGGTTCATTCCAACCCCTCACCTCCCTTGCGCGCCCGCCACCGGTTCCTACAACGCGTCTTCGGTCATTTCCGACAACATTCCCGAAAACAGCCGAAGGGTGCGCGGAAAAGAACGAGAAGAGCGGAGATTGACGAAGCGGAACTTAGCCGAAGAACGGAAACTGCCGAGTTTTTCCAGCGTTCTCCACGCAGAAACACGCACGCGCGTGCGCAATGAGCCAACGAGCCTTCCCGCCCAAACCAGGGCTGTTCACGCGTTCTATTTAGACCAGCGTCCAAAGAGGGTGAGAAGCCCAGAAGAAGATGTTTCATTCTGACGCCCAGCCTTGTCCAATATAAACTTTTTCTCTAACAAGCTTTTTCCAAAATGAAATACACAAGCTGCCATGGCCACAACTTGTGGCATTTACTACAAAGCCCACTTTCCTCACGCAGAAAGGTGACTAAGTGCATACTTATGCATGTCTATTCAGAAGTAACTCCACTATATTTAATTGGCCTAAGGAAGTGCATACAGAGGCATCTGTCTTCATTTGAAAAAAAGTGTCAGTTGCTTCCTTGCAAGTAGCATTTGTCCTCACTGATCAGGGCCAGTTGTTTCACAGGACTCCTGCCAGGCCAAGATGATTTCTTTGTATCATTTTTTGATGCTTGACTTTAAAATCTACAATATTGAGTTTGGAGGTAGGAAAAGTTTGGGGAAAGATAAAATAACAATGAATATTTGTTTCAAATGTTCCTTACAACTGATTTTTTAATGCATTAAATTATTAATAGGACAAAAATGATTCACATGCAGCCAACTGCTTAGTTGTGCTATAAGTTTTTAGTAGTTCACATTATGAATTTGAATCGCAACTTCCATTCAAATTTTGTGGTTACCTCTTCCAGTTTGTAAAACAAAAAATGTAAAGTTTAATAAAATTAAACAGAAAGGATGTGATGTGATTTCATTCATTGCCCTCACATTGCCATACTTTTTCCACATACAGTCTGGAGAGCCTCCCAGTCTCATTATATCATTTTTCCTATATGTTCTTATAGGATATATAGTTATATCCTATTCTCCCCCCCGCCCCAGTCAAAGATAAAGCAGCTAACAAGAGGCTCTTCCCAGTGTCATTTGGGTTTATTTCCTTTACTATACAAAGAAACCTGCTACCCATCCTTCTCCCTGAAATAAGGCTTTAACAGAAAGGGGGGGGGGAAATCATGCCAAAAGAGTGGCCTGTATTTCTCATGTAGGTTTCACATTTCCTCCAACCATCAATAGACACCTCTTGGATAAAGAAACATTTTTTAAAAAATGAGTAGTTTCATCTCTTCAGCAATAAGGCTTGGGAGCATACAATTTAAAACAAGGTGACACAAGGTAAGAGAAACATAAGTTAGAGAAATACTAATTTTAGTACACATACTAAAATTCAGCAAGGCCATAAAATGCTAAAACCAGCTATAAAGCATGGGATAATGTGTGTCCAGCTGGATAAAAAATATTTGCTTGAGGCCAAAAAGACACCAGAGTTGATGCCAGGTGAAACTTCTTTGGGGAAGGCATATCCTGAATACCAAATGTATACAGTTTAATTTTACTTAGTATGAGAGTAAGAAAGAAGCAGCTTACCTTGGGGACAGATTTTGAGGTACAACTGAAGGGCAAGCAACAGACATTTGTTGTATTACTATATTTTTACCATAATGGACAGTGGACCAATGGTATTTGGCTTTTCTACTGCAGACACCAAACTGTTTGGGGTTGTTCTGGAAAGGAACTTGCATCAGAAGCACAACACAGGAAGCACAACACAGCCTGGGTTTGTGGGGGGAATTCAACCCACAAAAATTTTTTGTGGTGTGGCATATGAAGCAAGAGTAGAAATGGCAACACCAGTCTATTTTTCACCAAGACAATAGTGAACTGAAGATATAGGTAGGTCATATAGGTATATAGTGAACTGAAGATACAGGTATAGTAGGCTACAGAAGCTTTTGCACGCTTCCAAAAACCAGGCATTATCAAGGAAAATACCAAAGATTTCATCATCACTGCCCTCTTCCCAGCTATCTTCTGCCATCACTTAGCTAAGCCCAGTGAGGCTTATACTTGCATAGCTCAGCTTCTCTTAGATGCTGGGGAGGAAGAGCAAGAGAGATGGATGGGGAAGAAGGGAGCAGCCAAGGCAGTTTCCTCCCCAGCACTTCCACACATGGAGGCTCAATTTAGCTATCATGGCAAACAGGTGCTGATGGCCCTGCCCTCCATGAACAAACTACCATTTTACATTCAGCAAAGACCATCACTGGGTACGAAAATCCTACTTCAAAGAAAGAGCAGCAGCACAGCTGCCAAAATGAAAATATGCATGCTGGAAACACTTGCAATCACTAAATACTGTTGAGTGGTGATATCGGAGGTTTTGAAAATGGGCCTACTTACACAAAAAGATCATTCCTCAAATGGCACAGGAAAGGTATTTTAAAAAGCACAGTTGCTAATAAGGACCTCTAACTACCCGACACATATCTTAAACATGACTTTCTGGTCTGATGCGCAGATGTCAAACTTGATACAGTTTAACATGACATCAAGCTTTACAGGCTTCTTTCCAATGCCTACCAATTTGTTTGCATTTTTAACCAATTTGTTTGCTGCTTTGCTTTCTGGCACTGGTTTTATTCATTCCTTTATTTTGTAAAACTAAAAGTTGTTGTTTTTTTTAAGAGAGAGTGAGAAATAACCAAAACCCCATTCTGTCCACTGCTACCATGTTCTGCAAGAATGTCACCACTCCAGAATCTGGTTCTGCAACCATAATGCACAGTACCAATAACCTCTTGATAGCAATGAAAGTGGGACAAGCATTTTGCACAAGTTGCTATTGCTTCTGGACAAAACAGATGTTCACAACAGTGACAACTCAAAAATCCCACAAAACACAACAAAGGAAGATGCCTTTTGACAAATATGAAGTGACTGGACAAACCTTTACAAGGTTATGCTGTATACAAAATCCATTCCCATAACCTGTGGCTATGTGTGGTGCAGGTTCCCTAAAATAGCCACTCTCTGGTATTCAGTTCAATGTAGTAAAAACATCATTAGTGAAAATTTAGTTCTGGAATGTCTGGAGAGGACCAGCTATAGAGAAAGCAACTTCAAACATATAATTTTTTGTATGCAGACAAAAATTCAGTTTTTGAACAAATATGATTCAAATAAATACTTTATAGAAGACAATAAAGTGTGTGGAACTGCATTCCTTAGTTCTAAAAATGTGTGACCATCAGAATTTGAAGGCGTTCCCCACACATGTGATGTAGGGCAAAAAGCTCACAGGTGTGAAACAGAAACTAGGCACAAAAGTGTGGAGAGAGGAGGTTGGAAAGGGAGTCCAGTGCAGGAGATTTCCACCCATGCCCTACCCTGCACATCATAGCTCACACTCTCATAGCCCCTTTGTCTCATTGATCCACATATCTGATGGGAGACATAGTCCGGTGTACTTAGGGTTTAAGGTCCAAGTAATTGTAAGAGAAGCGTTCTCTGCAGGATTTGACAGTACTAGGTGTGCGTATTGCATGGAAAAAAGTTCAGGAGGCTCCGCGGATCCCAAGTGGTTAATGCCCTTGGTGCCAGGCTGAGAATGGGCAGAAATCACGCAAAATCACGCCTTCAGTCCCTCCCCAAGCTAGGAAACGGCCTGAAAAGCCCCGAAACTTTGTGTCCTGGCAGAGCAGGGCCCACTGTTGGCAGGACAGAAAGTTCAGGAGGTTTAGAGGCCACGAAGTGGTTAATGCCCTCGGTGCCAGGCTGAAAACGGGCCAAAATCATGCAAAATCACACTTTCAGGCCCCCCCAAAGCTGGGGGACAGCCTGAAATACCCTGAAACTTTGTGTCCTGCCAGAGCAGGGCCTGCTGTGTGCTGGTCAGAAAGTTCAAGGACTTTACAGGACCCTGTGTGCCCCCAATGCAGC
>JAJKFI010000038.1:1837863-1879181 GCA_029204185.1 Lerista edwardsae
GCTGCATTGGGGGCACACAGGGTCCTGTAAAGTCCTTGAACTTTCTGACCAGCACACAGCAGGCCCTGCTCTGGCAGGACACAAAGTTTCAGGGTATTTCAGGCTGTCCCCCAGCTTTGGGGGGCCTGAAAGTGTGATTTTGCATGATTTTGGCCCGTTTTCAGCCTGGCACCGAGGGCATTAACCACTTCGTGGCCTCTAAACCTCCTGAACTTTCTGTCCTGCCAACAGTGGGCCCTGCTCTGCCAGGACACAAAGTTTCGGGGCTTTTCAGGCCGTTTCCTAGCTTGGGGAGGGACTGAAAGCGTGATTTTGCGTGATTTCTGCCCATTCTCAGCCTGGCACCAAGGGCATTAACCACTTGGGATCCGCGGAGCCTCCTGAACTTTTTTCCATGCAATACGCACACCTAGTACTGTCAAATCCTGCAGAGAACGCTTCTCTTACAATTACTTGGAGTTTAGACCATTTTCGAAGCTGAATGCACCGGACTAACAGGGAAAAAGAGAAAGCCTGCAAGCCAATCCCTCTCTTCCAGTCTTCTTATATTCCCAGGCACACCCTCGTCTCCAGGAAAACCTGGAGCAAAAAGGAGGCAACTCAATATATCAGCCTTTCAAGTGTCACTGATAAGTGCTTTTCAGCAGCCTCTGCATTGCCACCCCAAGAACCAGAACCTCAGCAAGCTCCTGACTATACTGAAGTCAGCAATCCTATAATTATACAGCTATTAAAAGCATTAGATAGAGGTCTCAACTCTGGAATCAGACAGAAATTCTCTCCATTGAAAAGCCTAAGGGTGCACAAGTCTGAACAATCCACAAAGAGTTACCTCTGTAACATCGAGTGAAGATTTCACCCATTCAATATGCTTATGGGTGAAATGCGTGTTTTGAAATCATTTAAGTCACTGTGAGTATGAAAGATAGCAAACATGTGAATAATGAAAAAACAATAGTGTAAACATCTGTGAATGGCTCAAGGCAGTGGTAATGGAAGCTGCAGGCAGTCTTAACAGTCAGGGAAGCTATTAACAGGGAGAGACAACAAGTTTACCTAGGATCAAAATATTAACTCAAGTGCCTGAATATATCCCAAAAACCTTTAAGGCTCCCTGCTTCCCATATCTATACTTTTCAATGCCCGCCACCTGCACATTTCAGATAGTCAATACTGGTTCTGGAAGACCCAGGCGAAAGTCCCACCTGTCCCAAACCTTGTGCGCCATATACCCAACCAACCCTCCAAGCTTTATGCAGTGTTCCGATTACTCCCACCCCCATGATCATAGCCCTGTTTCAGATGATTATCATGATGAACAGAGCAAGTGCTGTGCAATGCATTCTCCAACTGGGAAATTTTCCAGGCATTTTAAAAGCAGTGTGCAGAAGTACATGAGAAAACCAGAAAGCTTGCAGACATTGGAAAACCAGAGTAAAAACACACCATTCTCACCATATAAAGTTAACATATAGCAACTCCTTTGTGAGGAAGAGCCACACAGAACAAGTGTTGTTAACTGGTTTGGTAAATATGCAGTTACCACCACCCCAATCAAAGATTTATTTGAGGACTGAGCAGGCAGGTGCAAGGTAAACCAGAAAGACTGTGTTCCATATAGAGATGCTCCAAGGTAGCTGGGTGGCAAGAAACCACTTTTGTCAGGACATAAGAACGAGAGGAACACACGAAGCACCCTGCTGGAGCAGACCAAAGTGGTTCCATCTGCTCCAGCATCTTGCTCCCCACAATGATCAATCAGATGCTCCAATGGGAAGTCACAAGCACAGCATTAAGGCAACAACCCTCCTCTGTTTGCTCACCATGAAGTAGTATTCAGAAGTATACTCTAAACACCAAGGCTCCACATAACCAATAACAGAACTTTCCCATGAATGTGTCCTACTCCTTTCAGAGACAAGCAAGTAGTCATAACTACATCCTGTGACAGCAAATCCCATTCATTATGTGTTGTGTGAAGAGGTACCTTCTATTATATTTAATGAATCTACTGCTAGTCAATTTCAAAGATGACACACAATCAGGCTGGCCCATCCAGGAGGCCAACTGAGATGACTGTCTCAGGCAATAGCTTGATGGAGAACGCCCACCTCCATCAATCCTGTCACCATATTCTTCATTCTCCCACACTCCACACCACTTTGAGTGCACATTGTGATAGAGAAGTGAGATAAAAACAAAATAAGTAAAAGATCTTCCTCCATGAGGATATGTGCAATGTGTGCACTCGGAACACATACATCCCGGTGGGGAAGAAATGCATGGGTTCAGCTTCAGACATTTCAAACACGTATGAGAAGGAGCAGGGGAACTCTCTTGAACGCTCCCTTCTCTCCGCTTCCCCAGCTTGTTTAAAACATCCAAAGCCACTCTCAATCTGCCCTTTGTTGGGTGGCACGCTATTCAGAATCAAGAACTGGGAAGCCAGCTGCTTAGAAAAGAGACAAAAGTGGCATTATAGGTGTACACCTACAGAGAGCAATTGGAAATTGTACATCAAAGCGCGTTTCCAAAGAAACAATCACCGCATTATGTGGGGCTTAGGCAAAATGTCACTGAAACAACTGAATACACCCACGCACACTTTCCTCTTGGAAATATAAACACCTTTGCCCACAATCTTTTCACCCCTTTTATCACTCCTAATGCACCCACAATGGAATGCACAATGAATAGTTTTTTGGGGGGGGGGAAGAATTCAAAAGGCAAATACATAGAATATTCTTGTAACTGTGCACTGTATTTCATACACATACATATCCCATCACCTTTCTTCTTTAAAAATGGATTATCCAATGGGGAGGACAAAGGCAAGATATAAATATTTTAATACAATATTACTTTTGCAATTACAGTAAATCCTTTTCATACATGACCTCGCTTATCTGCAAGGGGCAGAATTGCTATGTTCCTTGTTATCTGCATCTCTGTCCTTATTATCCACTATGCAGAGACCTTCCAAAGGTCCAAATGGCACCTGTGATCTTTAAAATAGCTGGCAGAATCATCCACCAGTCATGCTGAAGGGTTCCATGCTGGTTGCAGGTGCCATTCTGAAGGCCCCTGCAGCCTCTGGAAGGTCTCTGCGGCATTCAGAGATCTTTTGGCACTTCCTGCTGCACTCTGCTAGCTTCCTGAGGTTGTCTGCTGGATTTTTCTTATGGCAGATGAGGCACCCCTTGCACCTAACCCCCTTGATTCCATAGGATCAATGGTTTGTTATCTGCAAATTCACTATCCACGAAGATTTTCAAGAACCTAACCCTAGCTTGGTAACCACATACAAACACAGAAAAGAACCTTTGTAGATCAGAGCCAAGTTCACCATCCTGGTTCCAACAGTGGCTGGGTAGATGCCTCATGGAAAGCCCGCCAGCAGGACTTCAATAACCCTATCCTGCTGTTGCTTCCCAATAATAGGAATTCAAAGGTATACTGCCTCTGAACTTGGAGGTTCCATGTAGCCATCAAGACCAGCAGCTGATGACAGGCCTTATTAAGTGATTAAGGACCCAGAAAACCAAGTAGCTGATTTCTATAATATACAACTTGTTGCTTAAAACTGTCATGGTGCCAGAGGATAGCATATGTCACACCAACCTTTGAAAAGGAAGAGAGGGGACCCAAGAAACTAAAGGTTGGTCATCCCCATATCTGTTCCAGGTAAGATGGTACAAAGCCTCATCAAAGATAAAAATCTTAAAACACATAGAAGAGCAGGCCTTGCTGAAGGAAAATCAGCATGGCTTCTGTATCAGGCATGTGGATGCAGGTGAACCTGTGGATATTATATATCTGGATTTTCAGAAGGTATTTGACATAGTCCTTCCCCAAAGGCTGCTGAGAAAATTTCACAGTCAGTAAATAAGCGGGCAGATCCTCTTATAGATTAGGAATTGGTTAAGGACCAGGAAACAGAGTGGGTATCAATAGGCACTTTTCACATTGGAGAGAGGTGAAAAGTAATGTGTCCCAAAGACCAGTGCTCTTCACCAGTGAGACCAGTGCTTTTCAACTTGTTCATAAATGACCTGGAGACAAGGCTAAGGTGTGAGGTGGCCAAGCTTGCAGGTGACACTACACTTTTCCAGGTGGTGAAAATCAGAAGGGATTGTAAAGAACATCTCCAAACTGGGGGAATAGGCAGCAAAATGGCAGGTGTGTTTCAGAGCACAATGTTTATCTAGCGGGTAACTCCTTGCCAGAGGATTGGTGATGGCATCTGGCCTAGATTCCTAGGTAAGAGATTTTGTATTAGTCAGATGAGTAAAGAAAATCCGAAATGTGACGGTTTTTTGCGCTCGGGGATGTAAAACAAAGAAGTAGTAAGAAAAATTTTCAAATAAAAAATCTATATTCCTAAAAAAAAAAAAATCTATATTCCTAGATTCCTCTAAAAGAGGTTTGGACAGACTTCTAGAAGAAAAGTCCATCGCAGGTTACAAGTCATGATGGGTATGTAGTCAGAGATTAGCTGCTTGCTCATGAATTTTTTGTTGTCATCCAAATTGGCCATGGATGACAGGTTTTTTTTTCCTACCCCAAACTGGTGAGGGAGGGACAATGTGTTCAGCAGCTTTCATGTTGTTTTTAAATGATTATGTGTTTAATAAAGTTAAACCGAAGCCATAGTCTGGTGTCTTCACTAGGTTGATTAGGCTACCTCAGAATGCCAGATGCAGGTGAGTGGCAGCGAGATGCAAGTGCCTTGTTGTCTTGAGTGACATCTGGTGGGCCACTGTGAGATACAGGAAGCTGGACATGATGGGCCTTTGGCCTGAGCCATAGGCTGTTCCTATGTTCCTAGACCTCTCCTCCTTGAATGTGTCTACTTTCCCTTTAAAGTCTTCCCTGAGCTAATGGCCATCACCACATCTATCACAACTCCTGGCCTGCCCCCTATCAAAATGATCAAGATTACCAAGTGGTAAGTAGGGCCAGTTCCTTCATTGTTATTTTGCAGAACTGCACAAGAGCATGATCTAATAGATGAAAAGGCTTAGCTGTGGGATAAGGTCTGGACTTGTTTTGTACCCTACAATTCGCACCCCAGCACTGCCATTAAGTCCCAGCCCAAAGACAAGTGCAAAGCAAGGTTGCATCCAGTGGTGCAATTCAAATGAATTAACAACCGGTTCTATGACGTTATAGCCAGAGCCAAAAAAAAAAACCCGAAGCCAGCCGAGGTAAGTGAGTGGGCAGGGCCCGGCCATTTAACAACCGGTTCTATAGAACCTGGCAGGTTGATTAGGACTGCACTCTAAACGTCACAAACAGCAGGCCATTTGGCTTTTTTCCAGTCTCCTCCAAAAGTTCACCCATTTGTAGCTTCCCACATTAACTCTAATTTAATCAAAATGTCCACCAAAGAAACCCAAGTTGTTTCCCACCCTCCAGAGTCCACCTCACAGCAGATGGCGAAGTTATAAATATCAATGCAGTTGATAACAAGCAAGGCTTCAAACAGACAAGCTGCTCATCTCAAATACCACAATGTACAAGTTGAAAATTGTTAGTTCAATGCCAGCATTGCAAGGCCAAAATACAATCAGTCAGTCTCCTGGGATGACTGTACGTTAAGAATTAACAACAGGTCCAACAAGAGATGAATTTACCTTGCTCAGTCCAAACCTCTGTTGGCTTGAAGGTTGGAATTACAGAATCAAATAGGAATGTTATGCATACATTTAAATTCAAGGAAATGAACCAATGACAAATTATGTTGATTTCTAGCAGGTTGAGGTAAAAAAAAAGAAAAGAAAGAAAGACACTTCCTCACCCTCAAACAATCCATATTTCACTTGTGGTATTCACAACCACAGGGTGCTGAGACAGCCACTATCTTAAATGGCTTAAAATGTAAGAAGTAGTAGGCATATTTATGGATAATAGGTCTATCAATACCTGGAAGCTACATGGGGCATCCAAGTGCAAAGGTAGAATATTTCCAAAAACCAGATGCCAGAAACAGGATAGGGACACAAGTCACCTTGGGAGCTTCCCAGAGGCATCTGGCTAGATCAGGAGTGTCACTCATTTCATACAAGGGGATGGATAAGTATGGGCTGGAAGTGATGTCATTATGCAGGTGATGACCAGAAATAAAATCAACTGCAAATGACAGAAGAGATAAAATACAAATCTTGATCCACCACGAAGTGACTACAAGTCTTGATGATGCTTCAAAGAATGCAAAGGGGAACTTCTAAGAGCACAATCCTAACCTGGAGTTAGGAGTGTTGCAAACATGCCATAAAGCACGTTTGGACTATAGGAAGGCCGGCGTGCGCCAAAAGTGGTCCAAACACACTTTACAGAGCATTTGCAACACTCCTGGGCCAGGACAAGTCCCTTGTGACGTCCTAACTCCAGGTTAGGATTGGGCCTGAGCTGCCCAATCCTAACCTGCATTGGAGCAGGCAGGCCTATGCTGTATCCTAACATAGGCTGGGAGGTAGCAGCTCACCTTGGGGCAAGGGGATATTTTGTCCTTGTCCCAGGGTAAGCCCCAGCCAGCCCTAGGGGGCTGCTTGGATCTGCACCAGCAAAATAGCAGGCGCAAGCCCAAGCAGCCAGGAGTGGCCCAGAGCACAGCTGCTCAGCTGAAGGACAGAGTTTACAATATGGCCCGTGTCCCATCTCTGTCGTCCCCCCTCTGGGCTGGCCCACCCATGGATTCACCCTCCCTCTGCCCCATTACACCTTCCGCCCGCCTCTGGCACACCCTTGTTGTAGGCCTGCGCTAGCCGAACTAAACCAGCGCTCGGCCAGTGCAGCTAAAGGACAGCACAGTGTCCGTGGGCCACTGCTGCTACCTGTGCTGGCCCAGTGCCCAAATCCATGCCTTACAGCGCTTTTGTGACAGCGCTGGTCCAACGCAAGAGCCGTGCACCAGCGCAACGCAGTTTAGGCCTGCGCTGTCGGCGATTTAACAGAACAGTACAGAGATGTTTTCATACAGCCTTTTCTTGTGCATAAGATATAACATAGAGAACATTCTTACTGAACAGTGGGAAGCAGAACAAAAAGGGGTTTCTGTGAATTAACACAACATCCTCTATCCAGAATTTCAATCAGCTGAAGGACACTGCAAATCCAAATGTTCCATATAATTTCCAAAGCACAGAACAGTGCAATAAAATGCTCTTCATCTTTCTATGCAAGCTCAATTCCCAGCAAACTGGTTTACCCTCCTTATTAACAGCAACAAGGCTCAATTCGGAGCTCTTGAGAGACTTCCTATGCCCAATCCTGTGCCCTTTTGCTATTTCTTACCCAGGCTAGAGGCTTAGATGCAAGGTGGGCAGGATGGGAGTTCAGAGACCCCTCCTCAGTTGCTGGGGAGAGGCGCTGCGGGTCAGGCCAGCCTGGATGGCTGGAGGGAGAGGAAGGAGATGGGCCCTCCCGGCTTCCCCCACCTCGCCACATGCTGCCCTGGTCTTTCTTCTTCCCGGCTTCTTCTTCTTCCTTGGCAAGCTTCAAAATCGCTGGAGGTGGTGCTTGCTGACAGTACTTGCGAGAGGCTTGGCAGGCCCCATGAATGCTCTGCAAGTTCCAGCTGAGAGGAGGCAGCAAGCACCACCAGGGCCAGAGAAAAAGCTTTTGGGGGGGGGCTGGACCTGGCCCGCAGGCCATATATTTGACTGGGCTAGATGGCAGAGGAGGCTGGATTACATGGACTTTTGGCCTGACCCAGCAAAGCCCTGTGTTCATTCAAAGCATTTGACAGATGGGATTGTAAACAAATGGGTTCTCTGCAGCTACGTTCTGCGACCCAGTTCTTACCCCCCAAGCACAATCTAGACTGAAGAAGCTAGTTGCAATTCTGCCTACAAGCCACATAATGGGAGTCACTGCCTGTAACTGAAGTCACAATAACTGGGAGTGTGTGGCTATTCTTCGGGAAGAAGAAGGTGGCCAAGACTGACATGGAAATTGCTATGGATAAAGACGCAACTATAACAACAGCATATTTTGCGACTCTTGGCTGTGCAGAAGCTTCAATAGCCTGGACAATCCAACATATTGGTGTGCTGTGAAATGTCCACAGATGTGCTGTGGGAGTTTTGGAGCACAGCAGTTGGGGGGAAAAAAATCACTGAAAAACTCTTCCAGGTTCTCCAGCTCTGTTTCTAGGGCAACTGTCTAGGGCAGAGCCAGCAGAGAAAACGACAATTTATTACTACAAACAGTTGCCCTAAAAACAGATCTGCAGAACCCAGAAGCTGGAAGTGACATCACAAGAGGTGAAGCCCATAGAAAAGCCCACAGAGGCCAACGCGCTGTGAGAAGAAAAGCACTGAAAATCACCCATTTACATACAATGCAAAATCCAATCAAAATGAAGCATTTTTAAGTCCCATCAGCTGAGGCATCAAGGAGCAGGCAAGAGTCCAGCAGCAGCAGCCTGGTGCCAGCACCAAGTCAGGTTTTCACAGGAGAGATTAGAACATGTTCTTCATTCTCCTACTCAAGTCAATATGACTTAGAAGTGCTTAATCCTGACCGGATCGTGACCATGATCTTCATTTTGATATATCAATAAAGAATGCCACTTTGCTAAGAAGTATTCAGGACTCCAGCTTTTATGGAGATGATCAGAGGGCTGGAAAACAAGGTTGAGGGAACTTGGTATGTTTTGTCTGGAGAAGAGGGGATATGATGGCACTCTTCAAATACCTGAAGGGATGTCATTTAGAAAGGACAAATTTGTTCTCATCTGCTTCTGACAGTAGAACTAGGTCCATTGGATAGGGGCTTTTTGGTGATTTTGTTTTCCCAAAATGTCTTGATTAAAATAGCAAACTGCAGTGTTATATGTTTTTATCCAAATTTTTATGGCAAATTGTACAAACAGCGTTAACAAACAAGGGTGAATGGCCCTCTACAAATGCAACCAATTACTGGCACACAAACCCCAGCCCAAAATAACCTGCTCAAAAATTCCCAAGCTGCATCCTGGAGCATCAAGAAACTGCTACTTACTAATCCACATTCCATTAAAGTCGCCTCAGCATTCACTGAACTATGAACATGCGTGTTCATGCGAGTTTAAGCAAGCTTCCTCCTGTTTCTGCCACTCCTCCTCCTGATCTGATACTCCTGATACTGAAAATTATTTGTGGATTCCTCAAATCTGTGTCAAAAAGAAACAAAAGTGGAGTTTTTGTGACATTGATCTAAATTTGTGTCAAACACTGTCAAAATAGCAAAAGACATGTTTTTTCGCATTTTGACCTAAATTTCATTTTATGTAGTGTTTTCAGTAGAAACTCTCATCATTTAGCGTTCTGTGTCAATCACTGAAAAAAACCCATTCCTACCAATGGGCATGAACTGCAAGAGAAGAGATTCCAGTTGAACATCAGGAAGAAATTCATGATTAGAAGGCCAGTTTGCCGGGGACGTGGTGGCGCAGCGAGTTAATCCGCTGTCGCTGGGCTTTCAACTGCAAGGTTGGGAGTTCGAGACTGTGTGACGGAGTGAGCTCCTGTTGCTTGTCCCAGCTCCTGCCAACCTAGCAGTTCGAAAGCACCTAAAATGCAAGTAGATAAATAGGGACCACTTCAGTGGGAAGGGAACGGCGTTCTGTGTGCTACGGCGTAGAGTCATGCTGGCCACATGGTCGGACAAAAACACCGGCTCTACAGACTTTGAAACAGAGATGAGCACTGCCCCCTACAGTCGGTCACGACTAGACCATTCAGTTGAGGGGAAACCTTTACCTTTTGCCAATGGAACAGACTGCCGAGGGAGATGGTAGATTCTTCCTCACTGGAGATCTACAAGCAGAGTCTCAACAGGCACCTGCTGGAGATGTTCTAGGACAATTTCCTGCTACAGGCAGGATGCTGGACTAGATGACCTTACAGATCCCTTCCAACTCTATGATTCTATTTTAATTTGATTAACAAATTAAAGCCTCCTGGACTACCAAGACATGGAGAGGAGCTATAATCAATGCCGGAGATCTTGTAATATTGCTGCTGGTACTAAATGCAGACTGCTTCTGCCAGCACACCAGTCTCTTGAAAGCCCAGGCCTCAGCGTTAGCTCCTCTATCTCAGAAACTCAAAGCTTGTACAAGGACTCCGCCTACTACTACATTTTCCTTAATTTGTGCTTTAAACCATGCCTGTGCTCAAGTTCAATCTCACATCTGCTTCTGGCCCCACTAGCCTTCTGTTGCTGCCATCAGTATCAACCCCCACCTGATCTCAATTAAATTACATTTCTGCATCTGGCCCTTCTCATTTCTATTTACCTGCTTTGGACTTCTCAATCTTCTGCATCCGTCTCTGGCCTTGGTGCCTGATCTGCATTCTCTGAAACTCAGCCATGACTGTTTTGGATCATGTCCTTGTCTCTTGCCCCCTGGGCAGCCAGCTTGGAGCTGACCCGTGCTGAGGCATAACATCAGCTGAGCTGCTGATTTAGCTACGATCTGTACAGCTTGCAATCCTGTGCACAGTCAAATTATTTAAACTAATTTCAGTCTGAGAAGTCTTGGTGAAAGATTATATCACCTCACTCCCTAGAAGCTGCAATTCTTTGTCAACACATGAACCTGTCTCTACAGAGGTAGATCACTGGCGCATCACTGACACTGTATGACCTATTCTGATGAGTGCAAGCACTCAAAGGTCCTGGCAAGGATCTTTCCGGCCCTACTACCCAAGAGTCTCTGCCGCTAGGAATTGAATCTGGGATCTTATTATGTAAAACAGTGGTATTAGAACCTTTTAGACCGGGACCCACTTTTTAGAATGGCCCTTGTGTTGGGACCCACCAGAAGGGATATGAACCCAGAAGTGATGCTATGGCAGGAAGTGACATCATTAAGCAGGAAGTGCTGTCATTGTGACATAATAAAATGTCTTGGACTGCAGGAATTGTACAACCATGAAACATCCCTGCCAGAAAGCAAGATTAGGACAAAATATGATGTAAAAGCACTGAACTAAAAACAAAATTTAAAAAACCCTACTTGAAAATTCAAACTGTTAACACTCACAAAAGGAATATGACAAGAGTAAGGTCTGCAGTTTCCAAGATGGCTGCTCTCAGCTTTCCGAGACCCAAGTGACATCAGGTTTATAATACTGATATGAAGGATGTGCTCTATTACCGAACCATTACCCCTCCCCTCAATTATCCCACTTATTAATGAAATCAGCATTATAAATTATCAAAATGTTGGCTCAACTGAATTATATCTTTTTCTGATCAACTGTTTGAAGGGCTGGCTCAAAACCTCCTAATGTATAAGGCAGCGTGCCAAATGCTTCCCCCTTTCCCCAATGATGTGCCAGCCTCTGCTCCTCATGAAGGAGAAGCAGTAGAGACAAGTTGACAGAGAGGGGCACCTCCTATCTAGTACCTGAGGCAACATCCGCAACTGGCCGCATAGATGCGCCGGCTCCGATCATTAAAACTGTGGATCTGAAGCCATCTTTCTTCAATTTTTATTCTTCCATTTATTTCTAGAGTTTATATTTGATTTTGTTAACAAGCATAGGTACAAACAGCATTCGCATCATTTGGAGCGATGGAAGACCTCTTGTTTTAGTGCATCATAAAAACAAATGCCAATGGGATCAGTTAAGAAGTCCTACTCACTTCAAAATGTTTATCAGCAAGACAGAGACCAAACATAAAACTGGATTTTACTTGGTGTGCTCCATGACAGGACGTCGATAAAAAGGAATTCCATAAAGCTAATAAGAGATCTGGCTTATTGGGTCCGTCAGTAAATAAAATACTCTTGGCTAAACCTCGCCCAGAGTAAAATTAATGTCTCTCTATTGACAAAACAGAATAGCTACACAAGACCAAAGGAAGGCAATTGTTGGCATGGATACCTATAAGGCCAGCCATGAAAAAGCAGCCATGTTAAGAAGAACAGTGTTTTCAACATAAAGAATATTTTAAACACCTTTTGGCTGGATTATTAGCATACTGTGAAGTAGAGACAAGGAACACAGAAACACCAAGTATGTACTTTATGCTCTCAGTTTAATTTTCTAAAATAGCATTTCTTGGGGGGGGGGGAAGGTGTGATCCATGCCCGTCAGACTCTCTCGGATCCTTGCAGCGTGGAGGCGTCTTCTCCCTGTGCCATGGTTCCAATAGTTATGTTCCCCAGCTTCTTTCACAGAAGAAAAATATGATAGGGGAGGTTGAATCTCTTCCCCACCAGGGGCAGGCCTAGCAGGGGTCCAGTGTGTCAAAGAGGCTGGAGTGTAGCCTCTGCTGCTTGCCCACCTGAGCCACTGCGGCAAGCCACCTGCCCCGTGCTGAAATAGCTCTAAAATGAAGTGTGGTGAGGGCATGGCAGGGGGCGGCAGAGGGGCGGGGCTTGTCAGCCCAGGGCGGAGCCTTGGCTGGCTCAGCCACTGTTCCCCACAGACCACATTCCCAAACTCGATCCTAGCGGCTACTATAAGAAGGGGACAAACCTGTTTACATCTGCCCAGAGATAGAAGAGAAAACAGTGTCAAAATTAGAAGACCAGGGATTTCTGGCTTCCAGCCAGAGGCTTCCAATACTCCATCATAAACTATTATAATCGTATTTTTTTAAGCACTCAAAATATTAAGGGGCCCTGAACATAGTAATCTGCTTTATACTAAATCATATCATTAGTCCATCTAGCTCAGTTCTGTCTGCTCTAGCTGACAGCAGTTCTCCAGGGTTTAACAAGTAGGCATTTTCATGGCCTTGCTAATTTATTCTATTTACCGGTAGGTATTTGTCTATTAGTCCTAGTAGATATATCGAGTGCAGGTTTTGTACCAAAGTAACGGAATTTGCTATGATCATGGCTGAGTATAAAACTTAAGACATGATGTGCATGTCATTCATGCACATCAAATCACTTACTAGTAATTGTTAAATAAAAACTCTACAGTCAAATTTATTGAATATAAAAGTGAAATCATGAGGTGCATTTTCATTCATAAACTTTGTCAATTGTGGTTTAATAAAGACTACTTTTATTTAAAGCCGATATATTAAAATCTTACAGAGTCTGATCCAAAAGAGGCACCACTCCTGCTTCATTCCATTCCTTTATCCATCTATGCCCTAATGCTGCCCTCAACCTCCCAGGTGTGCAGGACCCTTGTGGCAGGATCATCCGTCCAGTTCCACGCCACAGTGCCAGGATGATGGGCAGCACCTCTTTCACCACCCCACATCAAGGATGCAACAACAGGGGTGCCAAGCCTCCTTGGCAGCTGTGCTTGAGTCCAGCAGGCCTTGCACCACACCAGCCATGTAGCACCATACCAGCTGGCGCTTGGCTCACCACTTGGAGACCTATCACCTATGGATACTTTGACCCTGGTTTTCAGGGTCAGTGTTAAGACCTAAATTTTTAGATGCATACACAAGTATGTACAGTACAGACACGCCCCAATAGCCACTCAGTTCCATTCCAGACCCACCCTTGGATACCTGAAACCGTGGGTACTGGGGACATGTTCTTAAAGATAGGGCAGAATTAATGGTTTTATTGCAATAAAGTTAAAAAAAATTGTTTAATGTTCCCTTATCTTTTTAATAGGTGGCCCAGCATCCATGGATCTGTGGATACCTGAAACCATGGATACCGAATCTGTGGATACCAGGGCATCCCTGTATTTATTGTTGTTTTGTCTCTATAGTTATTGTTGTTTTGTCCGACTCTTCGAGACTCCATGGACCACAGCACACCATGTCTCCCTGTCCTCCACTAGCTTCTGGACTTCGCCCAACTTCATGTTCATTGCTTCGGTGACACTATCTAACCATCTCATCCTCTGCCACCCCCTTCTCCTTTTGCCTTCAATCTTTCCCAGCATGAGGGTCTTTTCTAAAGAGTCCTCTCTTCAGAGGCGGATCTACAGGGAGGGCAAAGCTCTAAGTGTTGCAAGAAGCCTTACCCTGTCATGTAAATCCCTCCTCTCCCTTGCTGCTGTAGCCAGTAAGCAACGCCAAAATGTTGCTTTTCCCTGTGAGGATTGGCTAAAGCGGTGCAGGAGAGGAGTGATTTCCACTGCAAGGTAAGGCTTCTTGCAAAACTTAGAGCTTTGCCCTCCCTTAGATCTGCCTCTGCCTCTCTTCTCATGAGGTGGCCAAAGTATTTGAGCTTCAGCTTCAGGATTTGTCCTTCCAGGGAGCAATCAGGCTTGACTTCCTGTAGGATTGCCCAGTTTTTTTTTGTTTTTTTATTGACTTTCAAAAATTACGGTATTGGGTAAGGAAAAAGAGGATACATAGGGTAGGTAAAAACAATAAACATACAAAAGATAATTGCCATGGGTTACAGCATTTCACCATCTCTTCGTAACTATATTTTATCTACTATTCCTTAAATTCTTGATCTTCTCCTAATATTCCAACCATTGACTCTAATCATACTAGCTACCCAGTCATAAAAAGGTTTCCAAAGTTTTTCTATTTTTTCTATATTCCCTTCTCTCCATCTTTCTGTTAGAATATCCATTTCCACCATTTCATAGATCTTGTCAATCTATGAAACTTATCTAAACTTATCTAAACTTGGCGCATCTATACATTTCCACATTTGAGCAAATACTAATCTAGCTGCTGTATTAATATAGATAACTATATGTTTTTTTCTACTATCTTGCATATTTAGAACTATATTCAAAAGAAATACTTCTGGTTTAAATGGGATCTCACATTTCAATATCTTTTATAACATCTGATGTACATCTTTCCAGAATTTTTTTGCTTTTCACATGTCCAACACATATGATAAGACGTTCCATCATTTTCTTTGCATTTCCAACATTTTTTTGAAGTTCCAGTATATATTTTAGCTATTTTCTCCGGTGACAGGTGCCACCTATAAAACATTTTATAGGATTGCCCGATTTGATCTTCTTGTAGTCCAGGGGACTCTCAAGAGCAGGCAAGCCAACTTGAGTTCAACATTGGGGAGTGGTGGCGAAGCCACGCCCCTTGACACAGCCACGCCCAATAGCACCTGAACTTAAAGTACATAAATCATATGCACAATCTATTGAACACAGATAGTATCTGCATCATTTCATAATAGAAGCTGCCTGTTGGTGCTGTAGTGTGAGAAGGCAGGCTGGGCTAAGTTTACCCAGTGTCCAAAACAGAACTGAACTAGGAATCAATCAGGAGGCAAAAAAAAACCCAGTAATAGAAGCTGCCCCTTGGTGCTAAAGTCAACCAGCCAGTGTCCTAAACAAAACTGAACTATAATTGCGAGCCGCCCCAAACCAAAAAAAAACTAGTCTAGAATCTAATCTGAAGAAGCCAGCACCCCAAAGAAAAACATCTTTAAAGAATCAAATCATAAAAGTGGCATCTTCTTGAATAAGCCCTGTCTCTCTACTAACAATTAGCAGAGGCAGTAGAGCAGAAGCTGTAATATATCTATGAAAAATAGTTGCCTGAAAATGTCGGGCCTGCAGTGCAGTCAGTCAGTCAGTGTTAAGTAGAATCAGAATCTCCCTCTCACCCGTCTCCTCCATCGCGTGCGCTCCGAATGAGGCATGGAGCACGGGACCAGAATAGTTTAAGGTTGCCCAAGTCTCTGGGCAGCCAGCTGGCCAATCAGGAGGTCGGAGGGAAGGAACCATTGGGATCCAGCTGCACCCATTGGCTCTCCCTGTTGCCGGAGCGAGCATGCCTGCCCTCAGCTCTGCTCTTGGGGGGGGGGGGTTGGCCAGCTATTAGGGTGGTTCAGCCACCCCAAAAAAATACTGGGAGGGCTCACGGCCCATGGGCCACTACAAAGTCGGTGCCTATGCTTAAGAGTCCTGGAGAGCATATGCACTCCACCTTCCTTATGGTCCAGCTCTCACAGCCATACATTGCTACTGGGAAAAACCACAGCTTTGACTATGCAAACCTTTGTTAGCAGGGTGATGTCTCGGCTTTTTATTATCTAGGTTCACCATAGCTTTCCTCCCAAGAAGTAAACGTCTTTTGATATACCCTCTTTCTCATAGACTCAAGGTGGTTTACATCAGCAAGCTGAACATAAACCCTCCTTTTCAATGAGGTTTTACAAGCATTATTCCATGAGAGAACGGAATTCACAGTGCCATTCACTCACAATCATACCCCACTTCCTGCAAAGCACCCTAAAGACTGTGCGTGCGTGCATGTGCATGTGCACCAAGCCAGCTTACTTCCAGGCTATTAACAAGTTCACATGTAACTTACTAAGGGAAGATAGCTGGACTGGTGCTCACCTGTTTGTAAAAAAAATGACTTGTACCGTCTGGCACTGGTAGGAAGAAATGCACAGCCTTCACAGAACTAGAGAAATGAAAACAAAGCAGAAGATACCCAAGGCAATCTGGCAGTGCTGCTGGAGTGAGGAAGCTGACTTTGGCAATCACTCTCTCTCTCTCTTTGCCAGTGGCGTACGGAGAAGATCGGGGCCGCGGATCGCACCCATGGCAGGGCAACGAAACCGCGCCCCCGGCACATCGCCCCGCCCCTGTGCGCCGCCATGCCCACACCTCCCTGTGCCCGGAAGAGCTCCATTTCAGAGCGCAACGAGCACCAGGGCAGGTGGGCAGGCCAAACGACGTGCCAGTTCCTCCTCGCTCTGCCAGCGCCCCCCCCCCACTGCCAGCGCCCATGCATTCTGCACCCCTGGCTACACCCTCCCTCCACCCCTGCTCCTTGCTTTGATCAATCAATTGATCTATTCACGGCTGATTCACAGCACTGGGCTCAAGGCTGCTTACAGCTAAGGGTTTGTTTGTTGCTTAAAGACAAGAGGATCCTCAGGAAAGCTGGCTTTCCAGAAAGTTAGGGATTGGGACATTTTCAAACAAATTCAGAGCTCCAGTCTTTCAGGGCACTTTCTGCATGTTGTCCATCTTTTTTTGTGTGTGACATTATTTGCATATGTCTGTCCGCAATATGTTGAAATAACAAAATCCTTCCCTTCCCTGGTTTCATTATAGTGATGCCACACACAATTTTGTTTCTGCTAAGGGCATTATTATAACCTCAAAGTAACCAGAACTACTAAAAAGGGAGCATATTGAAACAAACACTTCCAACCTCCTCAGCTCAATATAGGAAATGAGACTGCTCTGTGCATTTGCTGGAAATGACACCAGAACTAATTACCGTTTTTGTTTTTACTTGCAAATTGAGATGGGCTAAGAATCTGAGATTTGGTTTCCACTTCACTTGTTTGACCAATCAGGGAAATTCACAGTTTCATTTTTGTTTCAGATTTCTGTGTGTATCTGTGGTTTATTTTCCTTGTCCCCATTTGCATCTAAATAAGGCACTCCATGTCTGTGAGCGCAATCCTAACCTGGAGTTAGGCCAGCAACATTTGGCCAGCACAAGGGATACCGTAAAGTATGTTTGAACCACTCTTGGAATCAGATAAGCCAGCACACAGACATGCACCATCCTCCCTGACTCCGTGAGTGGTCCAAACGAGCTTTGCGGTGGCTCTGGTGCCAGCCAAACTTTGCTGGCCTAACTGTACCAATCCGTGTGTGTGTGTGTGTGTGTGTGTGTGTGTGTGTGTGTGAGTGAGTGAGTGAGTGATTACAATATTTAAACCTTTCCCATTTGCCTGGTATTGTATTGATAGCCATTCATTAGGTTGCATTTTTTTCATAACATTAATACTTTTAGAATGAAAAGGTTTCCCTAGAAATATATACCAATGAAAAAAAGTTTTAACCCCACATCACTGATGAGCATTCCTTTGCTGAAGTGGTATACCATGTGATGCTCCATTTATGACTTTTAGGGCGCAATCTTACCCAGTGCCGGAATGGCGAGGCCGGACAGCCAGCGCCCTATCCGACACTGGGTCAGAGAGGCTGGACCCTCCTCGCGACAAGGGCACATTTGCGCCCTTACCGTAGGGGAGGCTCCAGCCTCCCCTATGTGTTCCTCGGCTAAACAGCAGGTGCAGACCCGAGGAGATTGTGCGGTCCGAATCAGGGCTGCGTGGCCTCAGGATGAAGCATTGGATTCAGGCTTATGGACAAATCGAAGGCCTGCCTCCCTCCCAGGCCGGTCTGCCCATCACCCACCCACATCACTCACAGAATTGCCCGCCCCCATTCAACAATGGTGCCTCCCTCGCCCCAGCCAGCTTTGCATAGCTGCTACGCACCTTTTAGGATTGCACTGTCCATGGTTTAGAAACAAACACTACAGAGGCACAGAAGGGAGTAGAAACTGGAAGGGTTGTCTGTCTGTCTAGAGCAAACAACACTAAACGGGTGGATAACATGCAACAGCTAACTGAAGGAAGAAATCATATTCTTCCAATCATAACACGGAATATGTTATTTCATTGCTTGGAGAAATGCAGTTTCCCTGCAGCCAAAAGCCCTACCTTGCAGAAACAAAACAGAATTCTGGGCTGCAAATATGTAGTGCTGCTGCATTTCAGGAAGAAAAGAATTGTTTGCAAGGCCCTCATTCAGCCTAGAGCAGCAGTTGACAAACTGTTGGTTGGAACCCACTAGTGGGTCACAACCCAATTTTGGGTGGGCTGCATAGCACAAGCACAGCCTCCTATGAAAATATAGGTGACGGTTAGATAACTACTTGCCTCAAGCCCTGAAGCTATTCAAAAAAATCAGAGAACTGCTAATTAAATTGCCCTGCAACGAGCTCAACTCCCTAAAGAAATAAAAATGTTGTTATTCAGTCGCTAAGTCGTGTCCGACTCTTCGCAACCCCATGGACCACGGCACGCCAGGCCTCCCTGTCCTCCACTAGCTTCCAGAGTTCGCCCAATTTCATGTTCATTGCTTCGGTGACACTGTCTAACCATTCATTCTCTGCCGCCCCCTTCTCCTTTTGCCTTCAATCTTTCCCAGCATGAAGGTCTTTTCTAAAGAGTCCTCTCTTCTCATGAGGTGGCCAAAGTACTTGAGCTTCAGCTTCAGGATTTGTCCTTCCAGGGAGCAATCAGGCTTGACTTCCTGGAGGATTGCCCGATTGGATCTCCTTGCAGTCCAGGGGACTCTCAAGAGTCTTCTCCAACACCATAATTCGAAAGCATCTATTCTTCGGCACTCTGCCTTTCTTATGGTCCAGCTCTCACAGCCATACATTGCTATTGGGAAAACCATAGCTTTGACAATGCGAACCTTTGTTGGCAGGGTGATGTCTCAGCTTTTTATTAAAAGGTTATATGTCTAGGTTCGCCATAGCTTTCCTCCCAAGAAGTAAACGTCTTTTAATTTCATGGCTTCAGTCACCATCTGCGGTGATCTTGGAGCCCAGGAAAATAAAGTCTGTCACTGCTTCCATTTCTTCCCCTTCTATTTGCCAGGAATAAAAATATTACTTGAAATTAAATGCATTGTTTCTTTCTATATCTTTTTAGGAAGCCTCTTAAACCTTAAACCTAGGTAGGTCTCAATATAGTGCCAGTGATGGGATTCAGCCAGTTCTCACCTATTCTGCAGAACCGGTTGCTAATTTTAGGTTGGGAGAGGGAAGAAAGGCAGTGGCCGCCCTGAAGGACATAGAACCGGTTGTTAATTTATTTGAATCCCACCACTGTAGAGTGCCATTTTAAAAAGTGGGTCCCGGTGCTAAAAGGTTTGAGAACCGCTAGCCTATACAGAGGGAGATTGTAAGCACAAGGCTTTGGGGCAGGGCTCCTTATGCTCCAGCCTGAGCACTGCCGAAGGGGGTGTCAAGCACAGATGCCAAAGTGTGGTGCAGGTTTTGCTCATGCCCACTGAACCTACATCTTCCAAGCTTCAGCACTAAAATGTGCAACCAGGAGCAGGGAAAATTTTCTTTGCAGTTGTCCCAAAGGGTCTCTAGGCTCAGTCTGCAGAGTACAAGAAGTTCCCTTGCCCTTTTATTACAAGGCAGGTCCATCGGGAGACAGCACGTCAAAGGGCAAAGGAATCACATGACTTCATCTTGCTTATTGACTATCCACTCAAAGCAAATCTTGAATGCCTCTTTCTTTCCTTCTCTCTCTTCAACTGCCGAACAGATGCTGTTGTTGCCATTGCTGCTGACAACGATGAAGGGAAAGAACAGCGACAATGGCGAGGGCATTTTGTCAGTGGAGAGCGGGCAAAAGGGGGACTTCTCAGGGGCTCAAAGTGCTTCTTTGAAAAGAAGAATAACGGGGAAGCCTGATTACCGATCGACTTGGCAACAGGATCCAGAGGCACCAGCCAAAGAACACACAAGTCATTGAACAGCCTCAATATTGTATGGTCACGCACACAATCTAATCACAGTTGCTGCCATTTAAAACCCACCCAGCCCTGAATACCACTTGGCTGGAATCCAAAGGATTGGACCTGCCTGCTGAAATTGCGGGCTTCTCTTTGGTTCAGGGCTGAGTGGAAAATTCTCCCAATGAGAACTTTCAGCTCAGAACTGGAGAAGTAAGGGAAGGATGGGGTTGGGGTAAACCACCCCCTCCCCAGATGCTCTGGCTCAGTTTTTTCCCCAGTGCCACCATTTAACAGTGGCAGCATTTCTCCCAGTGAATTTTAACCCACAATTCACTACTGCAACATGGTGAGTGGATTTGCAAGAAAAAACAATAACTACCAGCAGCCCCTGGGAAATGTACCATCAATAGCAGCATTTGTTTGCCTAGTTTCTACTCCCCCCCACCCCTGAATATCCCCAAAATGACACAGAGAGAGAAAGAGAGAGAGGTTCCCCCACTTGAGTCAAGGATGGTGAAGTTGGGAGTGGGGCACTTCAGCTCAGCATTGGCTTTTGGTTGGATGGACCAGGATGCTGGTTTAGATGGACCCTTGGTCTGATCCACCAGGGGCTTTCCAATATTTTTAGGATCAGGCAGGCCACGATCTCCACCAAGCCACTGCCAAGAAGAGACATGGGGGCCCTTTCCAGTGGCCTGCCTGGTTCAACTTCCACCCAGCCCCTGCCTCTTGAACTTCAGCAGCAACCTGCCACTCTACACTGGATGCAGGGAAAGCA
The DNA here is from genome assembly GCA_029204185.1 of Lerista edwardsae. Taxonomy (NCBI): domain Eukaryota; kingdom Metazoa; phylum Chordata; class Lepidosauria; order Squamata; family Scincidae; genus Lerista; species Lerista edwardsae. The sequence continues at coordinate 1,858,858 of JAJKFI010000038.1, forward strand.
AAGCAAAGGACCCTTGTAAAGGAACGTTTTTACACTTATCTGATTTCTTTCATATCATTTAGCCCGGCTCTGTCCGCTGGTGGTTCCCCTAGATCTTGGGGACTGCTCCATCTCCCAATAGCATTTTAACTGGCGACTGAAGTTGAGACGTTCTATATGCAGACTTTTCAGACTTTCTGAGCTCTTCCACCAAGCTAGGACCACTTATCTAACACAAATCCCAATGTCCTCTTGAGCACACAGAACTACCGTAATTGGCCTAAGATCCAAAAGGACCTGCACATCACTGTGACCGTTTCAATTTCAGTCATGACTGGGTATTGTTCTCAGATATTCAGAATACAGAGACAGAGAAACTCAGGTAAACTGTTTTCCCAGGGTACCATCATTTGGTAGATAGGGCAAGAGGATGCACAACATTCCCTGCACTCTTTCCCTCTTAGAAAAAGCAGAAGGCAGACGCACGCCACACTGTCTTCTCTAAAGCATGTTTTAACCAAGAACTCTTCCCACCCCCAGTTGATGCCAGGAAGGGTAGACCCACATTCTCTTTTTGGGAATCTTGAAACTGCCTTCTCCAGCACCACCTACAGAAACCTGACATTACGTTTCTACACTGTGAAGTTACATGCTTTCAAAGCAATCTAATTTGCATGACCCACAGAGCAATCTTAGTAGTGTTCCCAGAGGAGGGCGGCACACTGAATTTTACAGGTGTCTCAATGCACCATGCAAGCGGCCCCTTCCCTTCCCCTCACCTTTGGAGCCATTCCAGGTGGCAGGAGCAATGCAGAGGCATCTCCTCCGCTTTGTTCTCACCACTCAGAATGGCTCTGAAGGCAAGGGGAGGGGGTGCTTGCACAGCATGTTGAGGCGCCTGCAAAACTTAGCCACACACACACTCTGGAACACTACTGAGCAATCCTTAAGTGTGTTTATTCAGGAGGAAGTCCGACCAGGCTCATTTACTATCAAGTAAGTGTTTTCAGGATTGCACTGTAAAGCCTGGTTCTCACAAATGACAGACACTAAACCTGGATTGTATCAATTGAGATTACAACTGGTGGGGAGGACTCAACACAATGAAATGCTCTCCAATAAAGAAAAGACATTTTTATATATCAAGAAAAACTAGCATGTCAGAGAGATGCCAAGACTAGAACACTTCTCCCCTACTAGTTTTCTACATAGAAGGAGTTTTTGGTAGGGAGCATGGAAGACCTTTCATCATGCAAGGCACACCCAACATAAGCAACTGCTTATGTTGAAGCAGTCCAGTCCAAATACAAGTTGGCCTGCAGCTATTTCTGAGAACTGGGGCTAAAAAGCAGAACCCAGAATCACCTACGCCAGTGGTCTTCAGCCTTTTTTCCTGCCACAACTTCAATAAATAAATAATGAGACTGGAGACCCATCGTTGAGCCACCCCCATCTGGGACCCTATTTACCCACCCCTGCCCTCATCATCACCCACTCCTTGCCCCCATCATGCCCACCCAGAACTGTTCACTGTATCCAAATGTTCTTATTGGGCAGAGCAGGAAAAGTTATCATGAAGCCTGGCACTAGCGAAAGCTATTTTAGCACCATTGCTAAGAACCTGAGCAGAGCTGATACACAATCTCCTGGTACCTGAAGGGGTACAGCAGATGCCTCCCCCTCTACCTGGTGATGATCTAGCCTACTAGTCTTCAACCTTCCTCATTCCCATAATATGCTGCAACCCCAAAAATGAGGCTTCACAACCCCATCTGGGTCCCAACGCCAAGGTTAAAGAACATGGACCTATGCAACCACTGTAGGTGCAAGCTTGATGCCTAACAGCTGGGGACATCAATCATGAGGGGGAACCCCCGGTTCCATACCTAGCATCCACAGATAGGGTACAGAAAGAAACAAGAAGTCCTGCCAGAAAACCTGGAGAGCCACCACTACCAGGCAGTGTCAAGAATACTAAGCTAGGCAAAACAAAGGTCTGACTCGGGATAAGGCAGCTTCCTATAATCTGCCCCAAGGTGGTCTCCAAATGCACCACTTTACTGCCATCAGACATCTGGTTTATACTGAGCATTCCCATTTTATTTCAGGACATTTTAAATGTCTTGCTTTTGCTAGCCAGATTTAACCATTTCTCCTCCCACTGCTCTTCCGTACCTGCTTCACAATGTCAGCAAATGATTACTTCCTCTTTCAAACCACAGACGTTACAAAGACAGAGGGGAATTTGGATACGCAGTGTATGGGAAATGGATTGCAAGGAAATACCCGGCTGCATTACTTCCACCCAGGGGTATTGTCAGCCCAGGCATGTTTTTGAATGATGCACTTATGTTAATGATGCACCTGCTTAACCAACAGCTAGATCTCAGAAAAACGTTAAACCCAAAAGTGTTGTGTTCAGTGGGACTTACTCTCATGTAATTGTGCAAAGGACTGCAGCTTTGTACAGTCAACAGCAGCTTAACTAGCCTTTGAGATGAATTGCATTGTACCAGAAGCCCCCAGAAAACAAAGTAATATTACTACAAAACACATATATACCACCTTTCAAAAAGAAAGGTCCATTACATGACACCCTGCTAGTTTGAGCATTAGACAGCTCCACTGTGGAAGAACCAGCCACCTCTTTCCAGCCCCCGCCCCCCCGTCCATCTCGCTCAGTACTTTCTGTCCAACTGACAGCAGCTCTCCAGGGTATCAGGCAGAGGCTCCTTTTACCTCCACTGCCTGAGATAAGCACCAGCCTGCAACATACACTACTGTACAAAAGTCTTAGGCCACCACCAGCTTTATCTTAGCAAAGTTTAAAAGACCATCTCCAGCCAGCTGCCCCCCTTTTAGCAGAAGGTAGAGCTGGGAGGGGTGAAAGAGGGGAATAGCTCACACTACACCTGGAGATGGCTGATTAACGTGGGGCTAAGCCAATGATGGGGGAGGGAGAGCAAAGATGCAGCCAGAGGACCTGTGCAATTCCAACCCAAGTCCAAGGTAGGGCCGCGCCAGCTATGTGGCAGAGGACTCAGGGTGATGCAAACCCCTTTCCCTCAAGTGCTCTGAGGCTTCAGTGACACCTGAATCACTGCAAGGCGAGGCCTTGGGGAGGGGGGAGCGAGACTCACCCGGCATACAAGTTTCCTGAATTTTCTGGTTGTATTCTAATGAGACTAAGAAATAATTATGTATGTTCATTATACCATTGCTAACACAACAAATCTAATGGCGGCCTAGGACATTACACAGTACTATACATCATTGGCCATGTCACATCACGCCCCAGAATGCAGATGTCTTGCCACTGATGGGGCTAGAAATGTTGCCGACAATCGCCAAGAGTGGAAGCGTGTCACGAATGGCACACGGATCCCAACAGCACCTACAGTATTGGTTGAGAGGACAGCCTGCTTCCCCAAGCGCCAGCTAAAGACTAAAGAAGAAGATGACCTGTTCTGGGGCGCAACATGGACCAATGCAACCAATGACATGGGCCAGCCTGACATGGAAGCAGCTTCTGATTCACACCACATATTGCCTGACAGCTTCCTATTCACAGCAGGTCTGGGACCTACCATGGACGCTTGAGTGGCTCACAAAGATAGGAAGATTGAGAACTGCTGAGCTCGTGTAATGTTGTCTGCCATGACTGGCAGCAGTTTCCCAGCACTTGTGGCAGGGGAGTTTGCCAGGGCTATTTGGAGATGGTGCCAGGAACTGAAACTGGGACCTTCCACACATAAAGTAGGGGCTCTGCACCTAGCGCCTGTCCACCTTCTTGGAAACGTAAGTTATTCCACTGGGTTTGTTTTCACAGAAAGTGTAACAGATGACTGAGGGCACAATCCTAACCAACTTTCCAGCACCAGGGTAAGGGCAATGTAGCTCTGAGGTAAGGGACAAACATTCCCTTATCTTGAGGAGGCCTCCATGACTGCTATTCCACTGAAGGATGCAGCACATGCCCCATTGGCACAGCTATGTCAGTGCTGGAAAGTTGGTTAGGACTGCACCCTGAAACAGGAAACTATGCAGAACAGAGGCAATAGCCAGGAACAAGACTTGGTGCAACTGACCTCTGAGCAACAAAGCCTGGGAAGGGAAAATATAATGCTGTTTTACTAGACTGTATAGCGTATGGGCTTAATCCTTAGCCCTCCAGCATTCACAGTATGAGTGCACCGTGGGCACTGGTATTGCAAACCTGCCATAAGGCACATTCAGCATGAGCGGTAAAGCCTTACCGCCCAAGCGGACCCAGTGCTCACCCAGCACCACAGCGAACTGCCCAGAGGTGGCAGCATGACGCCAGTGGCCAGTGAGTAAGGGCCTGCCAGCACTGCACACTTTCCAGGCAGGGCAAGAGGGTGCTCCTGGGCAGAGCAGGGGTGGAACCAGATCCAGACCTCTGTGCCAGTGCACATGCAAGAGGACCCATTGGGGTCTCTGGGCTTACCCAGGGAAGGGGACAAACATTCCCTTCCTCTGAGGAGCCACCAGTGGCTGCCTGGCTACCGCAGTGGCCAGCCAGCTCAATATTAGGCTGCCCAACTGTTTTGCTTCCAAGTCTATGCTGGGAAGAGGCTGCTTTCTATGGGGCTAGTTCAGGGGTAGGCAACCTTAAACACTCAAAGAGCCATTTGGACCCATTTTCCAGAGAAAAGAAAACCTCGGGAGCCACAAAACCCTTTTGACATCTAAAATGAAGATAACACTGCATATATAGTTTTTTTAGATGTCAAAAGGGTTTTTTTACCTTTATGCTATGTATTAAAAAACTGTAGTGTGTTGCATTTTTGAAATGAATAAACTGCTACAGAGGAGTCCTATTGGCCCAGCTGGTGCAAGGGGAACAATCTAGCACACCAGTACATTCCTAACCTGCACTTGAATGCAGCGAAAGGCTGCTGGCCTGCCTGCTCCTGTGCAAATTAGGATAGAGCTGTAAAATAATAAGAGAGACCCTTGAATGCCACACTGGACTCCTTGGAGGAAGGACAAGTGATACATGTGAGCAACATCAACACTGGCTAAAGAAAAAAAACCTTACACCTTGCCTTGGCTGCCGGCCCCTCCATTGTCCTGTGGGTGGAGGTGGAGGAGCTGCTGCTGCTGCTGCTGCTGCTGCTCATGGTCCATCTGAAGCTGCGGCTGCTGCTGGGGCGGCGGCGGCGACGGGAAGCGGTACTGCACATACTGCTGGGCCTGCGGCGGTGGCTGCTGAGGCGGTGGCTGGGGCTGCTGCGGGGGTGGAGGAGGCGGCGGTGGCAGCGGCGGCGGCGGCGGCGGAGGGGGTGGCGGCAGCGGCAGCCGGAGGGCCGTGAATGGGAAGGCGGCGGCTGCCATGAGGCTGGGGATGGCGGGCTGTGACTGCGCCTGCGCGGGCGGCGGGCCCTGCATCACCAGCCCTGACGGTGGCAGCGGGAGGGCCGTGAACAAGAAGGCGGCCGCCGCCATGAGGCTGGGGATGGCGGACTGTGACTGCGCCTGCGCGGGCGGCGGTGGGGGCGGCGGGCCCTGCATCACCAGCCCTGGCGGCGGCAGCGGGTACCCGGCCTTTCCCGACCAATCCGCGCCGGAAAGCTCGCAAAGCTGCCTCGGCTACCATCATCTCAGCAGCCTTATGCCCCTGGGGAAGCTCTACCCGCCGCCGCCGCCGCCGCCGCCTCCTCCTCCGCTCTGTCCCCTCCTTTGCCACTTTCGGAGCCGCACAAGAAGGGTAAAAGAGCCATTTGCGGCTCAGGAGCCGCGGGTTGCCGACCCTCGGGCTAGTTGAAGGGAAGTCTTTCCTACTTAAAGAGTCTCTTAGGACCAAAGTGAGGCACTCCGGAAGTCCCATAGCTATGATTTGCCTGCCTTCTTCTTCTCCCCTCCATTTTCCTTTGAGCCCCCCCCCCTTGAAATAACTTTGGGGGGAACCAACTGCACTGATCGCCCCATTATTAAGATTACATAGAGAATTTATCCTGTCCCAGCAAAGGTCTCTGCCACAAGTCTCCCTAGTGGAACCCCAAAGCCCCTCACCGCATCAAAGCCCAGGCATTACTTTTGCTGGATAGCTTCCAAGCTCTAGCACACAACCTCACAACAGACAGCACCTGGGAGTTCACATGACTTGTGAAATCAGTGAGAACTAGGCTCTTATCTCTCTGGCAATGCTTATCTACTCAATCGACCCTGTAGGAACTATCCAGCACAATTCTGTCCGCAACAATGACAGACGATGAGCAGAGCAGATCCAGCAAGAGAGGGAAGAAACCTAAAGTAGCTCTGCAGGAGTAAAAAAGGAACGTCAAGTGGGTATACACCCAAAGACCAGAAGAAGAAGAGAACTGCATTCCACAGAGATCAAAACCGATCCTCTATGAGACAAAAAAAATAAACCTGGGAATGGAGACACAGTTTGGAATGTTTGTGTTTGGACAAGGCACCAGTAGCCCTGGTGCGATGCAAGATAATACAGCGCAAGTCTGTGTTTGTTTTAACTTTAGGCTGCTTTCCATCTCAAGTTCTAGTCAAGCGGCTTGATTTATGAAATGCATTGGACAAAATAATTTCCTAGCAGTTAACGCAGCTTGTAGGGCATTAGGCAGCTTTCATCATCTCCACAAAGGAGGTTTTGGCAGTTCAGCATCTATGACTGGGGAAGGATTTGCACATGCAGTGCCATGCGGATGCATGTTAAATTCTACATTGAAGGGGCACATCCAGATGTTTCTGCCATACAGAGTGTTCCCAAGTATGTGTCATGCAGCAATAGCTGGGCATTTCCATGTACTGGAGATGCTTTAAAAGACAACCTACCTTGCCAGGGTTTTTCTCCATCACAAAAATGACCCCCGAGAGTGCACACTTGCCAGGCTGCCCCTTCCTCATGACTGGTACTTTGCTTCTTTTTTTTTTTCCTCTCTTGCCAAGGAAAAACAATTTCTTTTTATCAAATTCAAATTTTCCTCAGGGTTTCCTCCCCCCCCCCCGCTTTTAAAGGTAGTCAAAATTGGGGTTAGGGGGGGGGTTTTTGGGGGGGTAGGGGGACCAATTTTGGCCATTAAAATATCTGAATAAAAACACCACGTTTTGGTGTTTAAGATAATTTTCCAGAAATTAAAATAGACTACTTTTCCAATTAGAAACAACACTGTGGCTGCATCTGCTGACACTATATCACCTGTATCATCTACCTAATAAACTTTTAAAGTTAATAAAAATGAGAACTTGGATTGAGAATGTAGAACACAAACACATAATACCAGAATTTGTTATTTTAATCAATAAATTTTAGAAAAAATATCACACACATCCCAAAAAAACCACCCCTAACTAGGGGCCATCAGTACATCTTGCGGCTGAAACCCTTTGCCTTCACTATTTATTTATTTATTTATTATTTATTTATTAAATTTTTACCCCGCCTTTCCGCCTAAAAAGGCATTCAAGGCGGCATTACAAAACAGATTTAAAAACAGAAATAAAAAACATCCAATTAAAAACAGTAAATTAAAACAATATAAAAGTACAATATAAAAATACAACGGTCATCCCATGGATTATAAAAAGAATACAAATACAAAGACTATACACCCAATACCAGGCTATTCCTTCCCCAATCTCTTAGTGCCTTCATCAAACAATCTGAAAGTTTCAGCCCAAAGTAGCAATGGCTGATGGTGTTGGGATGGAAGATGCTACATGTCAGAAGACCTGGGACACACAGGCAACCACAGAGAGAGGCAGTGTGGGGTTGCAGTTGGACCAGATCTCTCTGCTCAGGAAATGGTCTTCAGAAAGCCAGTCTCTTATGGCCCATCCCAACTGTTACTCCAGCAGTACACATCTGCTGAAATGTACACATAGTGCAGTGGTTAAGGTGTCAGACTGGAGAGACTTGGATTCAAATACCTACTCAGGCACAAAGCTCAGTGGGTGACATTGGAATGGTCAATCACGCTCTTGTAGCCTAGCCTACGTCACAGAGCTGTTGTGAAGATTAAAAAAATCATGCATACTGCTTTGAGCAGTATATAAATGTGAGAAATAAGTCAATAAAAATTCTACTCCACTAATGCCAGACATCCAAGATTATGAGTCTACTATCAAGGCTTCCTCCCATGCTGATGTAGTCCCAGAACGACACTGACAGGAACATCAGAAGGGTCCTTCATCTAGTGGTCAACCACACAGATAGGGCAGTTGTGAGGACAGAAGGGGATACTGCTATTCTGAGCTCTCTGGAGGAAGCAACATAAAACAAATGCAAAGATGCCTACATCTTTCTGCTTGAACAACATATTCAAACTCACACAAAAATTCCCCTGCAATCACATCTGAATAATGCAGCTCGAATACATTTTATAAACCAATTACTTCTCAGCATCGCCTACTGCAAAAAGCAGGAAGGCATGCAGAATTGAAATAGAAGATCAGGAAGCTGTTTCTCTCCCAAAAATTAAAACGTCATTCCTGAGAGTTAATACTCAAAGTCCACAGTCCAAAAATGACTATGTGGTGAAATGGGGAAAGCTTGTGCCTCGGTAAAATATGTGCTTTGACATAAGTGCGACTCACAACACCTCTAACTTTCAGAGTGCTGAGCTAGAGAACAATATATGGGTTTAAAAGAACTGCAGCTAATCAGAGTTAAGTGCACGGGGGAGTAGACACAGTCTGATATAGTGCAAAGCTTTACTTAACGATTACTAACCAGATGCACTTGGAGACAACCGCATAAGTCCTGTAGATCTGTCCTGCACAATCCACGACCGATGGGCACTCTCTTCCCTTTGGATGTGCCCCAGATGGGACGGGGGGGGGGCAAGGGGGAAATCAGACGTACTGAATCAGCTATTAAGTCTCTCCACGCGATCAGAGACATGCAAGGGTCCCTTTCCGGACACAACTGGCTGCACTCCTGCCTTGGTTCTTAAAGCACCAATGCACTGCCCTGTGCTTGCAGGGAGGAAACCACATGGGCTGCGAGCACGCTGAAAGCGGCGCTAATCCGACAACGCCGTTCCGCCAGCCCTTGCTCTTTGCGGGCGACTTTCCGCGCGCCAAGTGACCCCGAGAACAGAAGATCCCTTCTCACGACCTGCGGCGGGAGGCTCAGTCCCTAGAGCTGCCTTTGCAACGCCTGCGCATGCATCCGCACGACAGCCGGCCGGAAATCGCTTTTCCTGCCCACTCCCAGCCATGTGAGCCATTGCAGGGAAGGAGGACTGCATGCGAGGGGAACCTAGACGCAGCCCACCGAATGCGCGCAGCCAGCCCGTCCTTCCCGCCGCGCCATGAGAAGCCCCTTTGCGCCGGGAGGAAAGACGGCAGAAGCCATATCTGAGCCGTCCCAGCCCTGGCGAACTGCCTCCATCCAACGCCGGCCAGCCCTTACCGTGCGGCTGCAGAAAGAGGAGCCAGCCGCGGTCGCACGTTGCTGAGGACGAGGGAGACACGGCGCACCTTCCTGCCGACTCCCGCAGCATTGTTACCAAGCGCCCCGGGTACAAGCAGGGACCGTGGTGGCCACTGCTCGGTGCATTGTGGGAAGCAGAGCCATTTAAAAGGGGAGGAAACGAGGGAGATGCGCCCCCTGGTGGAGCTCAAGAGGCGTCAAAGTTACACAAAACGAGGAACCTGACTCGGTTGAGTATTTTTGCCTTTGACCCTTTGAGAGCGATGCAGAGCAATGCTTGTCAGATTTTTTCAATACCAAGGGTGAAGGCTCCTGTCCTTAACGGCCGCGCTATCGGCAGACAGTGTCCCTTGGTGTCGATTTTTCTGGGTGGGGAAGTTGCCTTCTGCCGAGTCTGACCCTTGCCCGCCTGGCCCAGTGGTGTCGCCTTCGAGGTCATTGTGAACTGGTGACTATTATTCCAAACTCTTTTGCTGCATTTTGAGTCGCTCTTCAGTGGTTCTGAGCCAACGGCTGACTACGGAGCCAAATGGGCCTGCCAGGGGCAGGGCTGGAATTCACAATTTGCTCCTCAGCCTGGAGATGTGCTCCATGTGTCCTGGATCTCGTCAGCCTGAACTTCCAAACCACGGTGCAAAGACCCCGTTTAATGTCATGCAAAGAATCAGCGTCTCTCAGCACACGGTGTGGTTGCCTAGTCTCAGGGTTTGATCCAGAGTTCAGCATCCTCCTCAGGATCTCCTGGAGACAGTAGTGATTGGGGGGGGGGGGTTGTCAGTGCCCAGGGGCACACCTCCAGGGGTGCACTCCCCTAGCAGGTGCCACCCCCCCCCTGCAGCGCCACGCTGCTCAGAAGGGCCTGGTCACTTCGAGACGTGGCCGTGGTAGCCGCTTCTTGGAGTGACCAGGTGCACTCTGAAGGGCCGCCCACCCTTCTCAGAGGGGTGGACAGCGCTTCAGAGCCGTGCTGGGTCACTCCAGGAAGCGGCTTCCATGGCTAGAAGTAGCCACAGAAGCCGCTTCCCGGAGTGGCTTCTTGCTCCTTCTCTGGGGGTGGGGCGATGTGGGGCAGCCAGCATTGCCACTGCCTCCAGCTCAGTGCCTGGGGCATCTGCACCCCTTCCCCCCTCTCAGATCTGCCACTGCCTGGAGAAGGAGGTTCAAAACTCAGAAGCAAGAGGACAAGCTTCCTCCCAAGGCCCACTGTTAAGAGTTACCCAATGTGCTCCTTCCTTTTTGTAGGAACTTCTTGTATACTTCAGAAACTTCTAAAAATGGCTTCTTGTTTCTCTCTCAGGCATGGTCTCCTACCTGCCTGCCTTGGTTCAGTTTCTGACTCATGATTCCACCCTGGCCCCATTGGTGTCTACAGCTGGCTCTGATACCCATCCCCAGCCCGAACCCCCCCCCCCCTTTCCCGCATATTCTTCTCTCTCTGGATCTTTTTCTCTCTGTGGGTGAAGCGACAAAGAAGTAGATACCAGTAGATTTCATCATAGTGAAAACATGCACTGGAGAAAGGGTGATGAGACCAGGTAAATGATGAGATGAGACCAGGCCCTGGAGACCAGGTAAATAAGGGACTTGAGATGTCTTTGTGTATGATGATACACAAGTCCTGTGTATCATCCAAGTCCTGCCCACTCCTGATAGGTTCCACCTCTGAGTTTCCAGGGCCCCCTAGCCTTACATCCAAGAGAAAGCTGGCAAGGCGAGGTGAAGAATAGCTGGTGCTGCCAAGCGCTGGGGAGCTCCAAGTGAGCAAGGGAATGAATGCCTTCAGCCCCCAGTTCCACCTCTTGGTTGCGCCCTGCCTCTTCCTGGAGAGCCAACAGGTGTAAAGTGGCTGCCTTCTGACCTTCTTGCCCTTGTCCGTCACATTCCCACTATCCTGTTGCCAGCACTCAGGGAAGTAGGCACGAATAGGAATGGCTCTCTGGCTGGCCGGTCCAGGTTCCAACCTGGTATCGTAGCCAAAAATTGGATCCAGGTTTGCTCCTTCTAGACCAGCTGTTCCCCCCCCATCCCTGTCAGTCAAACTGCTCAGGGAAGGGTGTCATGCATGGCAGCATTTGGACCTCAGGAGATCTGGCAGCCTGGAACACTAAGACTCAGCGCAAATGTGGGTGTTTCTCATCTTCTTCGTCCCCACAGGAAGGACTAAAACAAGCTGCTTCCCTTGTCAGCCTGATAGACGACCACATGGCAGCCTCCCCCACATGCCCATTTCAGTCTGAAATGGAAGCGAGGGAAACAGTCCAGAAAGACGGGCCATATGCTCCAACTCTCCTGACTTATTGCTTTTGTCCTTGTAAACCCTAGTCCCTGTTTTAGCCTACATGGCAATGAGGCCTGTGGCACCTTCAAGTCCAACAAATGTATGGTGAGATAAGTAGCAAGTCATCCTGCAGGAAGGCAGAATTAGCAGGGCTGGCTCTAGGAGTGGTGGGGCTCAATGTGGGAAATCCCCGCGGACCTTCCCACACTCTCCATGGGGCCCCCCCACTCACCAAGAACAGCACTTGTGCTGCTGCTCACAAAGCATATACCTAGAAATAGTTGGTGGTGACATGATGACTATCTGCTTCCAGGAGGCCAATTTTGGGTCATTTGGAGGCAGGGGCAGGTGGGAGGGCCTAAAGGAAAGTTGCTCGGCTTGCCCCACTGGCATATCCCACAGAGATCCCGGCTGCAGCAGCAGGCGATCTGCTCACTGTGCTGGTGCAGGACCCCTCAAAGTGCAGGGCCCTATGTGATGTCATTGGTCACATTGGCTTAAGGCCAGCCCTGAATACTAGCCTCAAAACATCACTGCAGAGTAGCCCTGCTGGACCTGACCAGCACCCTCCTTCCCACACTGGTTAACCAGATGCCTTCAGGAAGCTTCCAAGGAGATGAAGGTGGCAACCCTGTCCCACCACTGCTCCACTTCAACTTGCTGGCATACTGCCTCTGAACTGAAGCCAGGGTATAGCTATCATGAATAAGGGTGCAATCCTAACCTAAAGGGCGCAGCCCCAGAGTTAGGCCCCTGGGGATGCACGATGAGGATAACAGCCTTCTGCCCTTGACACTGGGTGGTGAATCAGGCATTCTGCACAAGGAACAATGTGTTGCTGTGTGCATTTCTTGCAGAGACATGGCAGTGTCCAGCCGCGTTTTTTTCCACTATAGAAGCACTCCAATATTTTGCTTGATGTTTCATTAGCACATTTCAGCATATTACCAGGTGCTGAACAATTCTTATCTCACTGAGGATCCTGTAGTTAGGCCTGTACAAGTTAGGCCAGCAAAGTTTGGCCAGCGCAAGGGCCACCGTAAAGCACATTTGGACCACTCTCAGTCAGGGAGGATGGCGCACATCTGTGTGTAGGCCTCTCTGAGGGCGCAATCCTATACTGTGATGGAATGGTGAGGATGGCCGGCCAACGCCATATCCTAGCGCAGTATAGGTGTGCTCCCTTGCCGTAGGGGAGGCTCCAGCCTCCCCTATGTGCTCCTCGGATCTGTGCCTGCTAAAGAGCGGGCACAGATCTGAGGAGACCGTGCGGCCTCATGGACAGGCTTAGGAAGTGGCCATATGGCCACCTCCCAAGGCCGCCCAAGTCCCGCCTCCCTCCCTCCTTCCAATCCCCGTGCTGCCTCGGCACGGAGCCTCCCTCACGCCAACCGGCTTTGGTCGGTGCGAGAGAGGCTCAGCACGGGCGCAGCAGGGCCTGCGCTGATGTGGGGGTGCAGATTGGCGCAGATCTATAGGATTGCACTGCCCCTCTGAAAGTGATCCAAATGTACTTTACAGTGTCCCTTGTGCCGGCCAAAATTTGCTGGTCTAACTGTGCCGGCCTAACTCCAGGTTAGGATAACGCCTTAAGAGTACATTGATGAACTTGTCTTCTAGAGTCTTACAGGGCAAGAAATCAACATACTGTACTTCAGATCTTTTTCTCAAAAATTATGGTACTGGAGTACTTGCGTCCTGGATGATCATGTCCTAGTTAAATGCATCCCAGTCATCAGGGTTTTGGGGTTTTTTGGCATCCCAATTATTTGCATCCCACTACAGCGGTTAAGCTGCTGAGTTGCGAGCTTGCTGACCGGAAGGTTGGCAGTTCAAGGTCACACGACAGAGTGAGCTCCCGTTGCTTGTCCCAGCTCCTACCAACCTAGCAGTTCGAAAGCATGTAAAAAAAATGCGAGTCGATAAATAGGTACCATTTTGGTGGGAAGGTGATGGCGTTTTGTGCGCCTCGGCATATAGTCATGCTGGCCACATGACCACAGAAGCTTGTCCTTGGACAAACGCCAGCTCTTCAGCTTAAAAATGGAGATGAGCACCACCCCCTACAGTCGGTCATGACTAGACCAGGTGGAAACCTTTCCCTTTTTATAACTGGGCAACAGAACCCCTGTTATACATGCTAAGCATATCCCAGCCCTAACCCTAACTCTAGCCTTACCTTTGTTTTTTTTTAAACATAAAAAGTACATCTAACATAAATATACCTGTATTGGGACACAAATGTCTGGGGTGCAAAAACACTGGATGCAAATGTCCAATGCTAGGGCACACATGACTGGGACACAGTTGTCCAAGGTGCAATGGTCCTGTCACCAAAAGCTATAACCAGGAAAGGACCTCGGGCAGAATTTTGATCCTTTCTCAAAGTAGCTTCTGATCAGATCCCTGAAGACAGCACTGCGGAGCGTCTTTTGATAGAGCCCTCCATCACACTGGTTTAGAAAAATGGGTTGTTCATTTTTTAATAGGTAAAGAGGAAAGGCTTTTGTGTGCCTCTGGAGCGATGCAGGAGATCCCAGAGGGAAGTCCACGCGTCACCTGACATCTGGCAGCCTAATCCCCTCATGTGAGACACGCAGGCCTTGCCTGTATTCACATCGCTTCAGAAAAAAGGGAAAAGGACCCTGAGAGGCAACAAAGCACACTCCACATAAAGCAGCAACACCTGTCTGGAAGTCAAGTCTTTTGTTAACTAATTGGAGCCGAATCTATCCAGGTGAAGAGCTAAAGGGGCTGGAATATTTATAGATTTTTCCACCAGCTGAGGTGGCCTCACTGCAAGGTGGCTGCCTCAGGCGCTGGATCTTGGCTTCGTTAAGTGTAGCAGTGTGGAGGACAGCCACAGCTGACCCGTGGGGTGCAATCCAGGGGGACGTTTGCTTACGCAAACCACACCATGCTGAAATGCAACTACGCACGCACAACCCTGGGATTATACATTTCTTCCCTCAAATTTCTCTTCATGTGCATACAAATATCCCATGCTGGGACAAAAGTTCCTTCCAGGTCTAAAGGTAAAGGTTTCCCCACGACCGAATAGTCTAGTCGTGACCGACTGTAGGGGGCGGTGCTCATCTCCGTTTCTAAGCCTGTAGAGCAGGCGTTTGTCCGAGGACAAGCTTCCATGGTCATGTGGCTGGCATGACTCTACGCCGTAGCGCACGGAATGCCGTTACCTTCCCACTGAAGTGGTCCCTATTTATCTACTTGCATTTAGGTGCTTTGGAACTGCTAGGTTGGCAGGAGCTGGGACAAGCAATGGGAGCTCACTCCGTCGCGCAGTCTTGAACTCCCAACCTTCCGGTCAGAAAGCCTAGCAGCAGCAGTTTAACCTGTAGTTAGACTGGCACAATTAGGCCAGCAAAGTTTGGCTGGTACAAGGGACACTGTAAAGTATGTTTGAACCTTTCTAGGCGTCAGAGAGATAGACATACAAATGTGCACCGTCCTCCCTGATTCCGAGACTGCTCTAAACGCTCTTGTGCAGGTCAAACTTTCCTGGCCTAACTGTGCTGGCCTAACTCCAGGTTAGGATTATGCCCACAATCTTATAAACAGCAGCATAAAAGAAAAGAACATCCAAAGAGAGCTTTGTTCCAGGACACAAGCTCTTTAAAACAGAGTTTTAATTACCTGTTAAAGTGAAAACAAAACAGCATATAAAAGTGGCTTTGTGGACTTCCAATAAAGAACCAGCAACGGCTGCTGCATCCTACTGCAAGCCTTTAATGAGCTAGCAAGCCTAGAAAAGGGCAAAAAGGCAGCATTCATCAAACAGGCACCCAGGCTGGAAGAACACCAAGGTGCCGAGTTGCCACTGAGAAGAGCAGCAGCAAGGAGAAACCTCCCTTAGCCAGCCTGGGAGCAAAGAAGCACCCCCTTCTAGGTCAATGTTCAGGGACCATATGGCAGGATGTCTCTGGCAGAGACTAGCAGTGGGCCTAGTATGGTTTTGCAGAATCTTCTCAGGTTATGGTTAGAGGCCAGTTCAGGGAATATTGGCACTGTTTTGGGGATGGTTCACTCCTTGACTGTTGCTTAATTCAGTGGTTCTTTTTTTTTTAGAACCAGGACCTACTTTTTAGAATGGCATTCAAGTCGGGACCCACCAGAAGTGATGTCTTTAACCTGGAAGTAATGTCATGATTGGAAGGGACATCATCAAGCAGGATGTGCCATAATTGTGGCACAATATAAATGATGCTCCTGGAATGCAAACTGGCATTCTTGGACTGCAGACAACCAGGAAACATCCCTGACAGAAAGCAAGATCAGGACAAAATATTGTGTAAAAGCACTGACCTAAAAATATAATTAACAAAAACAACAACACCCCCACTTGAAAATTCAAACTGTTAACACTCACAAAAGGAATATAGTAAGAGTAAGGTCTTCAGTTTGCAAGATGCCTGCTCCCAGCTTTCCATGACCCACCTGGCATCAGGTTGTGACCCACCTAGTGGGTCTCAACCCACAGTTTGAGAAACACTGTCTTAAACTGTTAAGCTCGTCTTGGCATTTTAGCTTGTTTTTGCTGCCAATCTACATATTTGTGTTGGTTTTTTAATGTTATTGCTGCTGATTATTTTGATAATTGCTATGATTAGATTCTTAAAATTGATTGGAACAGAGACGTTAATATGAACTGAATTGTTTTTGTCTGTTATTGGATATATTTTTCTTGCAGTTACATTGATTTTTTTTACATAGCTCTTTTGTTCTTGTTAGTCATATTGAGTCTTATTTTTTAAAAAACAATAAAGTGAGGTGTAAATGTGAACATGGGGCATAAGTGAAAAGCCCAAGACTCTTTTGTACACGAGTGTGTTTTGTAGCCCAATCCTATTCTCCTCAGCTCATAGCGCATAGCACTACTGCTAGAGCTGGCATGGATCTGAGGAGACCCATTGAGGAGTGGGAGGCTTATCTCTGAAGTAATCCTCCCCTATGCGCTCCTGTGTCAGCACACAGACATGCGCCATTCTCTCTGACTCAGAGAGTGGTCCAAACAAGCTTTACGGTTAAAACTCAGTGATTGATTCAGCACCAAGAACAACATTGCACAGAACGCATTGTGGCTTCTCAGTGCCATTGCTGATCAAGGTGGTAAAGCCAAATTTTTAGATAGTCTTCAGAATATTTATGTTCCTCTTCCCCTTCTGCTGAGACTCACCAAGGCAGGCACATGGAAGATGTGACATGCCCGCTTGGAAGAGACGCGTCATCATATGCATATGCACACACCAAGATGAGCCCATAGCAAGGCTAATTTCCCTCAGAGCCACAAGCATTGAGGAAGTGGCAGCTTAATGGGGAAGCCTCTTCCCTAGCCAAAATGAAGGTTCCAAGATGGTGGTGCCCACCTTTTTAAGATGGCTACCCCAAGCTCTTTGAGGCCCCCTGAAAAATCGGTTCACAATCCCCTTGGGGGTCCCGACCCCCAAGTTGGGAACCACTGTATTAGCCCCTCGTTAAAGTACCCTGGATTCTTACTGCAGATAGACTACACAGGTCAGCCAAGCACCAGCCCGAAACAGATAATGCTCCACTTTTCTGCCCATGAAAACAGGTTCAGGCGTTGTCTGGGAATCCAGCCCAGGCTTTAGAATAAGCAGATAAGGAACTTGGGCAGTTTATTCAGCAGATGTCCAGGCTATGCAGACAGGATCGATGAACACTTCTCTTTACAAGTCTCAGTGCTTTTATTTAACAAGAAACCAATAACCAGATGCCCAGGCTGCTTCTGAAGTGCACACATCTTGTTTTTTTTTCTTTTTCTGCCGTTCATACTCTACTCCTTCGCCAGCCTCAGAATGCCTTATAAGGGCATAAAAACACAACTTCCAGTTTCCTAAGGAAACTGGAATTTGCATTTTTTTTTCTTGCCCATTTGGAGCATGCTGAGGTCTGGCAAGGTTCAGAGGGTCCAGGTAGACTCTCCTAGCAGAGGTCAGCATCTGCGGGTTATTAAATCCACAGATTTCTAACCCGTTGATAATGTGGGTCCACCTGGGGCAAAAATATCTGTTTAATGATTTTTATGGTTCCAATATACTGTAAATATTTTCAGGGGACTTGTGAGGAAATTCAGCATAGCAGTAGTAATATTAATATTAATAAGCCATAATCCTAGATTCACTTATCTGGGAGTATGTCCCATTGAATGCAACAGCTCTTACTTCTGAGTAGATATGCTTACATGATGGGCAGCACAATCCTATGGACTGCGCAGCGTTGGTGCAATGGGGTTGCATCGGCACTGTGCACTTAGCGCCAACACAGGGGTAGGGCACTAATCAGCACCCTTGCGTTGGCGCTAAAGCAATGGGTCCCATTGCACCTGCGCAGTGCCTTTCTTGCGTCGGCTGAAGCCGGCCGGCGCAAGGGAGGCGCCATGATGGGGCAGCTCGGGGATTGCCGGGAGGAGTGCGGGACATATCCTAGACCCATTTGGGAGGCTGCACGACCCCGATTTGGGCCACGCAGTCTCCTCAGATCAGCTCCTGCCGTTTAGCAGGCGCAGATCCAAGGAGCCCATAGAGGAGGCTGGAACCTCCCCTACAGTAAGGGAGTGCACATTCCCTTGCCCTGGGGATGCTCCAGCCTGTCCTAAGCAGCACTAGGATATGGCGCTGGCCTGTCGGACAGTCGAGCGCTGCTTAGGATTGCACACTGAAAATGTTAGATATGCTTTTGCCTGTCTTCAAAATGACATCAAAGTTCGAGCCAGTTAACTCTGGCAAGAATATCTCACAGACAAGGTGCCATCCCTGAGAAGGCCCCGTTTCTCAGGGCGCAATCTTAAGCAGCACTGGATTGGCAAGGCTGGCCAGCCTGTGCCAAATCCTAGCGCTGCTTGGGGACACTGGAGCTTCAGCCTCCCCTATGCGGTCCTTGGATCTGCGCCTGCTTCGGCCAACGCGAGGGAGCCTTGGTGTGGGCACAACGGGACCAGCGCTGCAGGCAACGCTGGTCCTGTTACTCAAGCACTGACGCGGGCGGGGGGGGGGGGCATTGGCTGCCCGTCACCTCGTTGCTGCTAATTTAAATTTGGGGTTGTAGTGGAATGTCCAGACTGTAGCCCCTTTTCTAGACCCTCCCCAGGTAATTTCCACTACAAATCACCTTTAGAGAAGGGTGAAGGAATGCAATGCATGCAATATACAAAGTTTTCATCATAATGAGAGAGAGAGCACAATCCTAATCTGGAGTTAGGCCGGAACAGTTACGGTAGGTCAGCAAAGTTTGGCTGGTGCAAGGGCCACCGTAAAATGCGTTTGGACCACCCTTGTAGTCAGAGAGGATGGTGCATGTCTGTGTGCTAGCGTCTCTGACTCCAAGCGTGGTCCAAATGCGCTTTATAGAGCTACTTGTGCCAGCCAAAATTTGTTGGCCTGTGCTGGACTATCTCCTGATTAGGATTGCGCCCTCACTCCCTGCAGAGATAGCAGCTGCAATACCACCGGCACTGCAGCAGTTCTTCTTCTGGGAATCTGCCACGGTGGTGCAGAGAGGAAGGCAGGAACGACCCTGCTGCAATCTACAGTGGTATAAGGGCACTGTGGTGCCTTGAAGTAGAGCAGTCAGACCTAGTCACCAGGGCATCTCTCAGGCAGAAAGCGTGATGAGTCTTATCCTTGCCGCACCGCAGCACCACTGAGATGATGGCCAGAGAGGGTACTGCAGCTCCCTTGCCCAACCAAGCCCAGCGATTTTGGGAACCAGTGGGGCCCTGGCTGTCCTTACATAACTGCTGTTTTCAGTCTTGGTTCTTCAGTCTGAGCAAGCTGATGCTGCAAGGAAACAGCCAGATATCTAGGCTGGGCCTCTTCTTCCTTCTCCCCTGAGCAGTCGTCTTGGAACTTGCCTGACCTTGACTGTGTCCTGGCCTCTGCCCCCACCCCTTATCACTGCAGAGGACTTTGACTTTTGCCTGACCTGAGATAATGATCTGCCTGCCCTGTTTGTCTCTGTCCCTGGCTGAGGCCTAACCAGGGGGGCAGTTTGGGGCCAGACTGAATATGGACTTGGCTCAGCCTTGTGGCAGTTCTACATGAGGAAGAGAGTTAGGAATGGGAAATGCACACTGCATATGCTCTTTTATTTTTATTTTTATTTTTATTTTTATTTTTATTTTTATTATTTTTATTTATTTATTTATTTATTAGATTTCTACCCCGCCTTTTAGCCCGGAGGCACACAAGGCGGCACAACAGTACAAAAACACAATATAAAAGTTAACATCAAAAAGCAATTTAAAAACAATATTAAAACCATACAATAAAACAAAATTAAAACAAAACAAAACAATTTAAAAACAAGCCCAGTGGATCATAAAATATAAAAAATGTAACAAACCAGCCAGCCAGCCAGCCTGTCAACAGTTAAAAGCTTTTTGGAATGAAAAGGTCTTCAGCCCCCACCGAAATGTAAACAAAGAGGGAGCAGTTCTCAATTCTAAGGGGAGGGTATTCCAGAGTTGGGGGGCCACCACCGAGAAGGCCCTCTTCCTGGCCGCTGCCCCTCTCACTTCTCCTGGTGGCGGCACAGTCAAAAAGGCCCCCCTTTTTATATAATATATATAATAATAATAATAATAATAATAATAATAATAATAATAATAATAAT
>JAJKFI010000038.1:1884053-1904466 GCA_029204185.1 Lerista edwardsae
AAGAGTCGGACACGACTTAGCGACTGAACAACAACAACAACAACAATCTTAATCCCCCATAAATTGAAAACTATCAAAATCTGAGATGTCCTGTTTAATTGCAAGGGAGTGGCAACAGAATGCAGGCATCTTGTTGTCTCATCTGCCCCCTGAGACACCTGGTGGGCCACTGTGAGATACAAGAAGTTGGACTAGATGGGCCTTTGGCCGGATCCAGCAGGGCTCTTCTTATGTTCTTATTTTTTTTTAAACAAACATTGTGATGATCTGTAATGGAACAGCCCCATCAAAGAAGGTAACAGTGGTTACCTAGACCTAGTTGCTGGTTGCGAAGGGGGCCCCATAACATTTCAAGCTTCAGGGCTCCCAAAATATAGGTCCTCCACTGCATGTGATTGAACCATCACAGAAGTTTGTCCTGTCTGCTTTTGCCTCCCTTCCCTCCTCCCAGTCTTAGTGTCACGGTCCAGAATGGAAGCCCTTCAGAGCAGGGCCTTTTCATGCTTTATTCAGCAAAGGCACTAAGATGGCAACAACAATAATAGTGTTCTGGGTTTGAACAGATGGCTTCCCAGAGGCATCTGTTGGAAGCAGAACACTGGGCTAAATGAATCTTTGATCTGGCCCAGCAAGGTAATTTTTAATAGCCCAGCCTTTGGAAATGTTGCCCTTCTGTTTGCACAGCCAACTATGATGATTAAAATAGCTTTTCAGTTTCCTCAGCCAAGAACAGAACATCTTTGAAGGCAGACTCACTCCTGGGGCCTCTGACTATAAATTGATCACAGTGCTTGAATGCGTCAATTCTGCCTGTTGCAATGAGATCTCACTCGGAAGTCTTCCATTCCGGCTTCCTGCAAAAGCAATGACGCAGATAACATTCCTTTCTGAAGTGCAAGCCAAGTCACTAAAAGATTTGGGGCAGACCTTCTTTCTCATGTACTTCTACTTTCCTGCAGGTTCTGAGCCGACCTTGAATCTTCTAGGTAACACATTGCATGCCAAAACAATTTGATCTGAGATTCTCAAGGAGGTCATGTCACATTCATTTGCAAGCAATGCATACCTGCTGATGGAAATCTGTTTCCTGAATGTTGACTTCCTTTTCAATTGGATCTTCGTAATCAGTGCTTCAGAGTGCTCACAAGTATGCGCACGTCCTTAGCTGCATTTGCTCTGATCTAGTAAACTCAGCTCCTAGACAGATTAAAACAAAAAATACAAGAACATACTGCCAATTTGCACACATGACATTGGCTCCCTGAAAACCATACTTTGCCAATTGGGAGCCAATTGTGTGCTCCATCTTCCTTCCCAGCATTAAACTTGAGAGTGTGCATTCACCAACACTAGCCAGCCCCTCATCCAATTCAAGCACATGCAGTTCAAGCCATGGTCTCCATCTCGAGCTTACGAGGGAGCCAGGCATACTGGTGCCAGGTTGCAGGGGGCCATGAGGACCCCTTGTTGATGTATTAGACACTACAACAAAAGGTTTGCAGGGTTGGCTTGGCTACGTGGGCCCTCTGATGGGCATGGGCCCTCAGGCAGAGCCCAATCTGACTGATCCCTGGAGCCATGGTGTACATCAATGTACATGCAACACAAAGCTATGGTTACTAGTGGGAAGGGAAGACCAAATGGCTTTTGATGGCAAGGAGGGACAATACACCCCAAAGGCTGGTCCTTGTCTGCAAACCATGGTTTTCAGGGAGTCCATATGGACAAGGGAAAGATAAGGAGGGGGCTCTGCGAATTCATAAGCTGATACACAGAAGAAGTCCCCAGGACCCAGATACAGCTTTAACCTTGGGGGAGAATAGCATTGAGTCAGCGTAATCGCCTTCAAACATATTAAACCACACCTATTTCTCTTTTGGGTCTTCATTTGCATGAACGTACATCCTATGTAAAGATATGTAGGAGGTGGAGTAACTAGGTATGCAGTAGGAGGTCTAAATATTCGGTTTGAGTACGGTTGATTGGTGAAGCCTAGACCAATGAAAGAAAGATGGTAAGACCCGCCTCAGTAGTATAAATTGTTGCACCCACTTTGTGCGAGTTGGTGGTACGCAGCTTGTTCTGTTTGGTATTTGCTTGCCACCCATATTTGCAAATATGTCAATAAACCTTTCTTTTGAACCATAAATTTGGAGCCAGACATTTATACCTTACATAAATAAATTTAAAATTAGGGTATAATATAAATAGGCCTTCTGCACAAACAGAATTTATGTTATAATCTTCCTTTTCAGAGTCCTGCTGCACAAAGATATTCTTTCTTTTTCTACATAGCTTGTGTGAAAGGTTGCATTTATTTAAATTACTAGCTTTTTGTTACCCGGCGTTGCCCGGGTAACAAAATGATCTTCCAGAGTTTATGAGTTTGGCACCCCTTCTTGCCCCCCATGCTGATGGGGGCCGAACCTGGACTCCAACCGCGTCAGGAGCGTCGCCACTCACCTTGGTGACCCTGGAAACTATGGTTCCGATGATGATTTTGGCTGTTTTTGACCATTTTCATGTGGGGGCCCCTGCACACCCCACCCCTTGGGGCACTGGGGGGGGCCTGACCCCCGCAGTGTTTGTCGCCAGGCCGCAAAGCATGTGCATGTTGAGTCTGGCGCCAATCGCTCCAGGCGTTCCAGCACGGCATGGCGGACCTTTTGTTTTAAACCCTTTCACACACACTCCCACGCCGAAGGGGGCCCAAACCCAGACTCCAAATGTTTCGGGAGCGTTGCCGCTCGCCTCAGCGACCCCGAAAACTACGGACTCGACGCCGATTTTGGCCATTTTCGGCCATCTTCACGTGGGGCCCCCTGCACACCCCACCCCTGGTGGCGCTGGGGGGGCCCTGACCCCCGCAGTGTTTGTCGCCAGGCCACAAGGTACGCACATGCCATGTTTGGTGCGTGTTGCTCCAGGCGTTCCAGCACGGCATGGCGGATGTTTTGTTTCGCACCCCTTCT
This sequence comes from Lerista edwardsae, assembly GCA_029204185.1. Classification (NCBI taxonomy): domain Eukaryota; kingdom Metazoa; phylum Chordata; class Lepidosauria; order Squamata; family Scincidae; genus Lerista; species Lerista edwardsae. Next base: position 1,887,026 of record JAJKFI010000038.1, read on the forward strand.
GGCCCCCTGTGCCGAGGGGGCCCCGAACCCAGACTCCACCGGCATCGGGAGTGTCGCCGCTCGTCTCGCTGACCCTGGAAACTACGGACTTGATGCCGATTTCGGCCGTTTTCGGCTGTTTTCATGTGGGGCCTCCTGCGCACCCCTGTCCCCAGGGGTGCTAGGGGCCCCCGACCCCCGCAGTGTTTGTGGCCAGGCCGCTAGGCATCCGCATGCCGGGTTTGGTGCTAATCGGTCCAGGCGTTCCAGCAGGGCATGGCGGACGTTTTGTTTTGCACCCCTTCTTGCCCCCCACGTCTAGGGGGGGGCTGACCCTGGACTCCAACGGCGTCGGGAGCGTCGCTGCTCATCTTGGCGACCCCGGAAACTGTGGATTTGATGCCGATTTTGGCCATTTTTGACCGTTTTCACATGGGGACCCCCGCGTACCCCCACCCCCGGGGGTGCTAGGGGCCCCCGACCCCCGCAGTGTTTGTCACCAGGCCATAAGGTGTATGCGTGCCAAGTTTTGTGCCGATCGCTCCAGGCGTTGCGGAGCCTATGCGACACACACACACACACACACACACACACACACACACACACACACACACACTCTTCTTTATATATATAGATTACTAGCTTTTTGTTACCCGGCGTTGCCCGGGTAACAAAATGATCTTCCAGAATTTATGAGTTTGGCACCCCTTCTCGCCCCCCATGCTGACGGGGGCCAAACCCGGACTCCAACCACGTCAGGAGTGTCGCCGCTCCCCTCGGTGACCCCGGAAACTATGGTTCTGATGCCGATTTTGGCCGTTTTTGACCATTTTCACGTGGGGCCCCCTGCGCACCCCACCCCTTGGGGCACTGGGGGGGGCCTGACCCCCGCAGTGTTTGTCGCCAGGCTGCAAGGCACGTGCGTGTCGAGTCTGGCGCCAAGCGCTCCAGGCGTTCCAGCATTGCATGGTGGACATCTTGTTTCGCACCCCTTCCCACCCCCCATGTTGAGGGGGGCCGAACCTGAACTCCCACAGCGTTGGAAGCGTTGCCACTCGCCTCAGCGACCCTGGAAACTACGGATCCGACGCCGATTTTGTCCATTTTTGACCATTCTCACATGGGGGCCCCCATGCACTCCCCCCTGGGGCGCTAGGGGGGCCTGACCCCCGCAGTGTTTGTCACCAGGCTGCAAGGCACGCACGTGCCAAGTCTGGCTCCAATTGCTCCAGGCATCGCAGTGGGGCAGGGCAGACATCTTGTTTAGCACCCCTTCTCAACCCCTACACCGAGGGGGGCCGAACCCGGACTCCAACTGTGTTGGGAGCGTCGCAGCTCGTCTCAGCGAACCCAGAAACTACAGACTCGATGCCGATTTTGGCCATTTTTGGCCGTCTTCATGTGGGGCCCCCTGCACACCCCCACCCCCGGGGGCGCTGGGGGGGCCTGACCCCTGCAGTGTTTGTCGCCAGGCCACAAGGCACACGTGTGCCGAGTCTGGCACCAATCGCTCCAGGCATCACAGCAGGGCATGGCGGACATCTGGTTTTGCACCCCTTCCCACCCCCTACGTTGAGCGGGGGCCGAATCCAAACTCCCATGGTGTTGGGAGTGTTGCCGCTCGCCTTGGCGACACCGTAAATTATGGATCCAATGCCGATTTCGTCCGTTTTTGACCGTTCTCACGCTGGGGTCCCCACGCACCCCCATCCCCGGGGGCGCTGGGGGGCCTGACCCCCGCAGTGTTTGTCGCCAGGCCGCAAGGCACGCGTGTGCCGAGTTTGGTGCCAATCACTCCAGGCGTTCCAGCAGGGCATGATGGACGCTGTGTTTTGCACCCCTTCTCGCCCCCCACACTGAGGGGGGCTGAACCTGGACTCCAACAGCGTCGGGAGCATTGCCGCTCGCCCTGGCAACCCCAGAAACTACAGATTCGACGCTGATTTCGGCCATTTTTGACAGTTTTCATGTGGGGACCCCCCTGTATCCCCACCCCCGGGGGCGCTGGGGGGGGCTTGACCCCCGTAATGTTTGTCGCCTGGCCTCAAGCCATGCGCGTGCCGGGTTTGGTGCACATCGCTCCAGGCGTTCCAGCACGGCATGGCGGACCTTTTGTTTTAAACCCTTTCTCACCCCCCACGCCGAGGGGGGCCCGAACCCAGACTCCAACTGTTTTGGGAGCATTGCCACTCGTCTCGGCGACCCCGAAAACTACGAACTCGATGCCGATTTCGGCCATTTTCGGCCATCTTCATGTGTGGCCCCCTGCACACCCCCACCCCTGGGGGTGCTGGGGGGGGGGGCCTGACCCCCGCAGTGTTTGTCACCAGGCCACAAGGCACGCACATGCCGGGTTTGGTGCGTGTTGCTCCAGGCGTTCCAGCATGGCATGGCGGATGTTTTGTTTCGCACCCCTTCTGGCCCCCTGTGCCGAGGGGGGCCCAAACCCGGACTCCACCGGCATCGGGAGCGTCGCCGCTCGTCTCGGCAACCCCGGAAACTACTGACTCGACGCCGATTTTGGCCATTTTTGACCGTTTTCACGTGGGGCCCCCTGCGTACCCCCACCCCTGGGGGTGCTAGGGGGCCCTGCCCCCCGCAGTGTTTGTCGCCAGGCCACAAGGTGTATGTGTGCCAGTGGTGTCATCTCAATGATTTAAGAACAGGTACTCACTTTTGATTGGCACGTGTCGGGACCCGCCCACCGGAAGTGACGTCATAAGCCAGAAGTGATGTCGTGTTAGGAAGTGACATAAAAAAGCCCTTTTTGAGGCCTCAGATGATTTTAAACTGACCCAACAGTTGCAACAGTATTCCACAGCACCCCCAGAACATGTTAAGGACGCCTGGCATCATGTTAAAACCCCAGAGCAACTTATTTTTCAGTGGCAAGGAAAGGAAAGGCTCCGCTCGCTGCCTGCCTGCCTGCCTGGCTCTGAGAACATGCAGGCAACTCAAACATGCAGGAAATTCAAACGTTGCAGAGGGCGGAGTCGACGAGTGGGCGGGCAAATGGGCGGGGCCAGCTGTAATCCTAGAAACGGGTACTCACATACCCCCGCGTACCCCCTGCATGACATCACTGATGTGTGCCAAATTTCGTGCCGATCGCTCCAGGCGTTGCGGAGCCTATGCGAAACATACACACACAGACACACATGCTCTTCTTTATATATATAGATCAGTCCTGTACAGCACCCCAAACATTGTGCGGTCAGATGGATCATGTGCTGGCTATTGGAATAAGGGAGACAATTTAGATTAAAAAGAGATTCTGTTTTTTTCCTTATATGAGAGCAGAGCAACGGACAGTGTTGACAGCAGGATTATAGTATACTATTGCTGAGACTGTTATTTGAGGTCTCAGTTTCGGAAAGAACACTTTGCAAACTGAGCAACAGGTACTTGCAATTGTCCCCTATATGATACTGCAAGGATGGCCAACCTTTCAACTTTAGAGCTCCTGGACCTTTAACAATTGTGTAGAGGAGGGAATTTCAGCAAGTGCAGCTTGTCATCTGTGAGATGGCAAGCTGAATCTGCTGAAATTCTCTCTTGTTAAAGGTCCAGGAGCTCTCAAGTTGAAAGGTTGGCCACCCCTGCACTATTGTGTTGCTAAGGTCTTACCATGGAAACCCTGAAGAGGTTGCCATTGGGCAGAGCCCGGCTTTAGGCTGGTTTGAGGTTCAAAATCAAAGCACAAGAAATTAAAATAACTGCATTTGTCTGCCATTGAGCATTTTGTCTGGGAAAAGCTACACCTAATGGAGACATACTCTCTCTCTTTCTCTTGCACCATCCCTTTCAGGGGACGAACCATAGTTCATAGCCATAGTTTCAAGCCATAATTCACAGCTGCCCGTAAGAAAGCTGGGGTTATTTCACTGAAGTTCTTGGAACTTTCTAATAGTTGCCTTTTAAAGTATGGCCCTTGACCATTTGGCATTCTGACCCCCCCTTTTTTTAGCAATGCTGTTTATTGCCCAGAACAGTACCAGAATGTGGATTTTGTGAAACGATTGACTCAGTGCACTTGTTGCATCTCTCCCATCTAGTTCAGTAAGATTTGTGATTTGCGCTTGGAAAAGATAGCTGGAAAGTTGACATTTTCCCTATTTCTATAATACTGCTTATTGCCTAGAATGGGTGTCAGAATACAAACGCGGGAGTACGTTGGATATTTTGCTATATCATTTGTAACAAATCCAGTGGGACATGTGAATTTGTTTGGTCTACTTAGATTGGAAGTTGGTATTCTGGGCCCTTTTCCCAGAATACTATTTATTGCCTGAAGCAGATAGGGAAATGTGCATGTTGTGGAAATGTTGTGACTTTTTGTATCACTTTCATTCACCTAGTCTTTTTTGGTGTATGAATTTAGCTTTGTTTGATGCATTAGAACCCATCATTCCTATATTGTTTGCTCGAAATGGATTATGGCTGAAAAAAAGGCTTTATACAATTTTAACATTGCATAGACCACTCTGTTTTATTCCAGCCTTGATATCATTACACCAATCTTGCTTTTGTTATTCAAATGTTCTCTATCAATGAATTATTTTTGTGGTATGAATTTGAAGTGATTATTCCTTCCTCTTGTTATTTTGAAATGTTAAAATATAAGCTATTTGATGCACTTGTTATTGTTGCAATTATCTTGGAAGCATAATAGTTAATCTTAAATCCAATCAAAGGCATCCAAATACCTTCCTTATCTAGCTACAGTCCTACACACATTTAGCTGGTAGTCAGTTCCATTAACACAATGAGATGTACTTGTGAGAAGACGTGCATAGGGTTGCTGTGTATGGTTAAACAATCCTTCCTCCTGCTGTTCCTTCAAAACTAACGCTAAATTTTCCCCTTCTTTTCATTTTCTAAAAATACTCTACTATTATTGTCAGTATGTAAAGAGCATAACCCAGCGTGGATAATTCCAACTCTAACAGCACTTCAATAAGAGCCGTGATTTGTAACAAGGCTCATTTCCTTTGACCTCACTTTGAAGCAATCACAAATACTGACAGCTCCGTTTCGTGAATGTTTCTAGATCTCGCGTTGCCCAATCGGGCGGGTCTCATCGACTCTCGCGAGATTCTATAGACCCGCGAAGCGTCACCTGGGCCTTAGCCGCACCGGTCGCGCTAAGTGCCAAGACTATGGAGAACGGGACTACGGTGGCGGCGAGGATGGGGGTTGGACCCGCGTGTGGCGACCCTGTGGGAAGTGCGTGAGCCGGCTTCCTCGGTGGAGGAAGCCGAGCCTCTTCCACGCAGAGATGGAGGCGAAGCGGAAGGAAACGCGCAAGTCGTTGAGGATCAAAGTCATCTCCATGGGCAACGCGGAGGTGGGCAAGGTAAGGGAGAGAAACGGAGGTGCACTATTGGCTGTCGGGACGCTGAGTGATATGCTGGGCAGCCAATCGGTATTCTTAACTTATTTGGCTGGTATGACAGTTGAGAAGGGATGGACCAAGAATGTTTAATAACAAGGAGGCGCCCTCCCTTAAGCGCTAATGCTCGTGAGGTGAAGCCAGTGGGCGGGCTTAGCCGCCATGTTAGTTGACTCAAAACAATCCTCATTCCAAGCATTTCAGATTGCTTTGCTCGTACTGTTTAGGATTTAATAGTTTATTCCTTAAATAAATACTTACGAAAATAAAAACATGTGATCATGTAGACACATTATTGGTAAACTTATTATGATTTATATGCAATTACAAGGTTAAATTCCTCATAATTATATTACTGAACATACCTGACGAAATGCTACTTGCTGTCTATTTAAACTCATATTGCACTATTTTGACAGACTTTATTGAAATCGACACAAGCAAAAATAAAACGGTCATGCCCCATAAAAAAAATTCTGTTAATGTCCAGAATTTCATAAATATTACAGTAGAAAATGAAAGGCGGAAAAATAAAGTGTGAACGGGAAGGAAAGAAAAAAAAGGGGAGGGTGGGCAAAAATTAGATAAATATATAGGAAAATTACATTAAAATCTCTTCATAACATAAGTAGTTGTCAATATGAGAGTAATTCTTTTTTACTTCTAGACTATTAAGAGTATTTTTTTAAACTTCTACACTCACCCCCCCCCAATAAAACAAATTCTGCTAATGTTCAGAATTTTGAAAATATTACAGTAGAAAATGGAAGGTGGGGAAAAATGTGTAAACGCGAAGGTGGAAAAAAGGAGGGGGGAAATGTTTTTTTTTTACCTTCTAGAACATTAACAGTGGGTGTCAGAAAATGGTGAATAAGATTGCTAGGAACAACAAGAAATTACACAGCTTCAAAAATAATGCACTCACTATTTCAGTGAATTGTAGTTTTATTGAACCAATGTAATATGAATACATGAATCTTTCCGTGGAAATTAAATCCCATTTTTCTGACAGAAATTCGCACACCCGTATGCAGAACACGCAGGCATGATTAAAGAGGTTGAGATTAACTTTTACACACGTTCAGGGAGATTTTCATTCGTGAATTCGCGGCAATCCTCCTTGGCGGCAATGATCTGACTAAGTGAACAAATATGGCCGCAGGTGCCCCGATGTGGCTTCAAGAAAATGACATCATGCCGCCTCCTACTTATTAAACCTCCTTGGGATGGACCGATAGGCATCAATTTCTTGACCGTCGCAAAGGCTTCTGGGGCGAGAAGGATCAAGGGGGTATATCGGAGGGCGGGATCTCCCTCTCTGGCCTTGCTTCCTCCAAGTTATGCACTTTTTAAGGAACAAAACAACCCCCCCGCATTCAGAATGCAGCCAGTAAAACACGACACGCAATTGCACGTTCTTTCTTTGAACACCCTTGGGATTCTACCCTCCCGAACTTTCTCCTCAGGCTGCAGCTTTCTCATGGTGGTTCTACCCAGCTTAGTGTTAGAATAATACAGTATATAATTTTACTGTGGTGAAATGTGCAACAAATTGTCTTTAGCATATTTTAAATGCTGGCATTTCAACTGATTTAAGGGGTGTGTGCTCATATATTAATAATAGCTACCTTTGGAAGTTTTAAACATGAAAAGTGGAATTTGTTTTATTTATCTTGGCACTTGGCACTACAGCCTTTTTTACTTCCTAAGAGACCCAAGGCAGTGGCCTTTTACTTCCGAGGCAGTAGCAGACCTGAGGGGACGGCAAGAGGTGCAAGTGCTCAAGGTGGTTCACGTTTGATTAAACACACAATTTCCACCTCAGAGACAGTTGGCAGTTCTCAGTGGGTGGGGTGCACATAGGGCAGTTGAGTACCTGCGGGGGGGGGGAACACTGCATTAGTTTTGCAAGCAGCTCCCTCCCCCTTGGAGCCATTTGTAGCCAGAGTAGCCTCTGATTTGCTCTAGCTGCTGGGAAGAACCTGTTGGTGAGAGGAGCTTAGAAGACTCCCCTTCAAGTGAGAGTGAAAGGAGTTGCCTGTCAAGTCAAACTGAGGCAAGTGCAGCCAGAGAGATGCCGGACTGTGAAGGATACCAACTGGACTGAAGCGGTCTATGAAGGATTAGAATCTATATGGGCTTGAGAAAGGCTGCCAATGTAAACTGCCTTAAATAAAGTCAGAGGAGAAATCCAATTATAAGAAAGGTGGTCCATAAATACTGATATTATTATCCTGTTGCCACTTTATTGCATTTGAGGTAGCCTACTTCTATAAGCAGGAGGTTGCACACACCACCTAACACAGCCTTTAACTTGTGATGGACTTTTCTTCTAGAACTTTGTCCAATCTCCTTTTAAAGGCATTTAGGCCAGATACCATCACCACATTCTGTGGCAAGGAGTTTCACAGACTAATTACATACTAGCTAAAGAAATATTTTATTTTGTCTGTTCTAACTTCCCCAACACTCAATTTTAGTGGATTTCCCCTGGTTTTGCTGTTGTGGGAAAGGTGTTAGAAATAAGAGCAACATTGGATGCAGAAAGCTGAAGAGAATGACACAACATTCCGTGGGCAGTTACCACCTGTCAATCAACAGTGATAGTGACAGTTAAATAGATCTTCTGAACTTCCAGAGAGATGGATGTGCTTTGTTGAGCATTATCAGAACCCTATCAGAACAACCAGGCATCTGGTGGTCCACTGTGAGATATAGGAGGCTGGACTAGGTGGGCTTTTGGCCTGATCTAGCAGGACTCTTCTTATGTTCCTAGGTTCTCTCAAGTACTCAAACCAAGAGTGATGTTATTTGTTTAAGCTTTAATCCCAGCCTCTGTTGTTGTTGTTTTCCTCATGCATCATTTTCTCTCAGTAGTGTTGTGTGGAAATCACCCTGCAAAGACAGAGATTCCCCTGATGTTTCTGTCCCTTTAAGGAAAGAGACAGAAGCCTGCCAGGTTGAGGTTTCTTTCCCGGCTGCGTTGTCTCCTGTGAAAGTTAAGCCAAATCTTCCGTAAGCCAAACCTTCCCAAACCAAACCTTCCCAAAAGTTGGAAGTCAACAAAAAGAATGCCAGCTGGACTTTGATGTTTCCAAAGAACAATAATTTTATTGCAATAAAATGACACAGGATGCAAGTGGCATACCATGCAGAAAAAAATGACATGGACCTGTGTAATGACACACAGTTACAACAGACAGTTATACAGTTTAGCATGTAAATGGGAATACAAACAACCAACCAATAATATACACTTGATTATTGCAGGCTGGATTATTGGTGGACCTGGGATTTTGGGGACCCTCGTTGGTTGTTTGGGGCATTGTGGCTTTTGGTTGGTTGCTGCTCTCTCCCCCCCCCCATCCCCAGGTTGAGCAAGGGGAGATTTATGTTAATCAATAGAATGTAGGTATGGCACCATGGTGATAAAGAGGTTAATTCACTGGGATAAGACAGCTGAAGGCTAAGACAATAGGTGAGAGGTAGACAAAGGGTTTGGAAACACCCTACAATCAAAAGAGGTTTCAGTGGGTGATACTGGGAAGGATTCATGACATAAGGGCTAAGAGGGATATGTGGGGACATCTTGATTAAGATAACTATACAGACAAAGAACTATAACTATACAGACTAAGAACTATATACAGTTCATGTGCATTGCTGATGGACTTTTCTGGCACAGGCGTTAATCTTTATGATGCAGTGGCACATTTGATGGAGGTTGGGACATCCTTCTTACTTTGGTTCTTTGCCCAATCTTCTGACATCCATTTTGTCAAGTTCTTGAAATGGTTGTGAGGGGAAGGGTGATGGGTCATGGCAGGAGATCCGCCAGGCACGAAACTCTTAGGGGTCCCCAAGATGGAGGGAGGGCTGGGGAGGATAGAGAGAGAGACCTGGACCTGGTCACCTGCTTACATCATCAGCAAGCTGCCTGGTGATAATAAACCACATATTTAAGAGTATTTTCTTCTTCCTGTGCCGCCCTCTGCTTAACCAATCACCAAACCCAATCATCACAATTTTTGAACAAAAAGTATATCCCTCTTTGTAGGATAAGATGTTTCATGAACAGAAGCCAAGATGAAAAAGTAATTACAGTGAATGAAATTTGTTTGTGAATGAAATGAAGCTTGCTGGAACAGTGAAGTCTTAACTGACTTCCTGACAACCCATACCTGTAGCAGATCTGTCAGGCCTCCCTAGGAAGAGAATCCCATCGTGATGTGCCCTTGTGCCAGCCAGCCAAATCTCAGGTAGTGCTGGTACTTAGAACAGGGCAGTCTTGGTTAAGCCTACTGTATATAATCGTGTAGAAGTTGATGTCATGTATACACTGAGGGCAAGTTTTAAGCCAAAAACCATGGAATTTGCCATGCCTCGTGGATACTCGGGGTAGAACTCATTGAATTAGATAATTTTGTCTAATTTTACCCAACATGAGATTCTGACAAATGATCTACCAATAATTGTTACCTAAGAACTGTACAATCTACCTATTTATTAAAATACAGGGAAAACAAAATAAAACAGCAACATAGCAATCAACTATCAAACCAGTTGTTCCCAAAGCTTTTAGCACTGGGACCCACTTTTGAAAATGACAGCCTAAGGGGACCCACAAGAAGGGATGTCATTAAACAGAAGGGTTGTCATTAGAGACAATGGGCAAGGCATGCTAGAATAATGAAACAAAGCACACAAAACTGTTCAAGACTAGAACTGAGTAAGCATAGAGTTACCAGATACAATCTGGGACAGTGTGCCTATACCGTTAACCATTGTATAGAAGAAGGAATTTGGGCAGGTGCAGCTCATCATGGAAGGGTTTCAAAAGTTACAACTGCCCAAATTCCTTCTTCTATGCAGTGGTTAAAGGTATAGGCACTCTGTCCAGTTTGTATCTGGTAACCCTAATTAAGCATATCTGCCCGGATCAACTAATAAAGTCACCCTGTCTAGAGAAGTTTATCTGCTTGGGATGGCTTCTGCAAAGTCACCCCTTCCCCCTAAGTTGATTTGTTATGTTCTTGCAAGAAAGAGGCAAAAAAGCTGCAAAAACTTGCAAAAAAGAGGAGGAAAAGCTGAAAGCAGCAGCTTGCATGGTCCTATCAAACTTGTTTGAGAGCAGATACACTGACATAGAAGCTACCCATTAAAATGCTGAAGGCTAAGACTGATTAGGCATACCTGCAACAACTCAGGAGTAATAAAAAAGAGCCCGTTTCTTCGCACCCCACCCCACCCCCACATAGTTTGCACAGTACCTCAGCATTGCAGCTGTCTGGAACAAAAGAGAGCACAATCCCCATACCTTGAGGTCCCAGAGCCCTGCTGAATGCAACATGTTTCAGTGACACAAGTAACACTTGCTTATTCATGAGGAAACATGAACATGTAGCTCCGTTTTGCTTTCCATAATGCTCAATACTTCTCAGCCTAGAGGGAGGGACTTCCTTCTCGAGTGTTTTTTGGAGCCTACTTTCATAGGATCGGGACCATTCTGGCAGTGTTGCAGTCCTTTTGGCCTGCCCTTTCTGACGCATCATGGCATGGCTGCCTACTCATGAGTAAATGCACTGTGTGGCTCAGTTTCACTTTCCTTAGGACTCCATTTTCCTGAGCTGCCTTTGAGCATGCTCAGAAGGCTCTGCAGTTTAGTGGCTTGCAAGGAGCTTAGGCCTTGCTCTACCCATCTTTTGAGTAAGGGCAAGGAGGTTTTATGGTAGGAGGTGCCATGATGTCATTTTCTTGAAGCCACATCAGGGCATCTGACTGAGTCAACCGATATGGTTGACTCAGTCAGATCATTGCCACCAAGGAGGATTGCCGCGAATTCACGAATGAAAATCTCCCTGCACGTGTGTAAGAGTTAATCTCAACCTCTTTAATCATGCCTGCGTGTTCTGCATACGGGTGTGCGAATCGCTGTCAGAAAAATGGGATTTAATTTCCACGGAAAGATTCATGTATTCACATTACATCGGTTCAATAAAACTACAATTCATTGAAATAGTGAGTGCATTATTTTTGAAGCTGTGTAATTTCTTGTTGTTCCTAGCAATCTTATTCACCATTTTCTGACACCCACTGTTAATGGTCTAGAAGGTAAAAAAAAAAAAAATTTCCCCCCCTCCTTTTTTCCACCTTCCCGTTTACACGTTTTTCCCACCTTCCATTTTCTACTGTAATATTTTCGAAATTCTGAACATTAGCAGAATTTGTTTTATTGGGGGGGGGGGTGAGTGTAGAAGTTTAAAAAAATACTCTTAATAGTCTAGAAGTAAAAAAGAATTACTCTCATATTGACAACTACTTATGTTATGAAGAGATTTTAATGTAATTTTCCTATATATTAATCTAATTTTTGCCCACCCTCCCATTTTTTTTCTTTCCTTCCTGTTCACACTTTATTTTTCTGCCTTTCATTTTCAACTGTAATATTTATGAAATTCTGAACATTATCATAATTTTTTTTATGGGGCATGACTGTTTTATTTTTGCTTGTGTAGATTTCAATAAAGTCTGTCAAAATAGTGCAATCTGAGTTTAAATAGATAGCAAGTAGCATTTCATCAGGTATGTTCAGTAATATAATTATGAGGAATTTAACCTTGTAATTGCATATAAATCATAATAAGTTGACCAATAATGTGTCTACACAATCACATGTTTTTATTTTCGTAAGTTTTTATTTAAGGAATAAACTATTAAATCCTAAACAGTACGAGCAAAGCAATCTGAAATGCTTGGAATGAGGATTGTTTTGAGTCAACTAACATGGTGGCTAAGCCTGCCCACTGGCTTCACTTCACCAGCATTCCCGCTTAAGGCAGGGCGCCTCCTGTTACTATAAAACCTTCTTGAGTAAAGGCACTTACCGTATTCCCCTGAGTATAAGTCAATGTCAGGTTTTTCAAGGCAGTTTCTAGGCATACTTTTCTTGACTTACACATGATTATATACGGTAAGCTCCTGGGGCCTCTATTTGCCAGCTGAAAAGAGGGAGGGGATCATGTGGACTTCTTAGTAGCATATTTCAGGGGCTAGGGCATATTGCTGAAAAGGCTCCATGCTGATTACCATCTGTGTCGCTTTTGATACCAGAAGCATCCAGGCCTGGTTTTCCAATGATCTCTGCAAAGCGACAGGTTTGCATGTGGCAAGATGGTCCACTAGGTATACAGGTCTTAGATAATTTTAGTTTATCTAGGCTTGTGGCTATATAGTGTTTTCAGCATCTCTTGGCAAAGGGATAACTGGCTGATAGGTCTGGTATTAATTCAGCACATATCTGAACAAGCTGGCAAGGCTGAGATTACGAGAAGGTAGTGTGCTTTGTAGACTCTACTTGCAGTTTGATTCTTTCAAGCTGCCAGTTTCGCAGTATCTCTTGCCACAGTTGGATGGAATCTGTAAAAAAAGATGCATTCAGAACCAATGGAAATAACTCCTTTTCAGACAGATTTTTGGCAGCTTTTCTTCCTTGTTTTCAGTAGGGTTTCCTGGATTAGATTGTAAACTCGTCAGGGACAGGGGGAAGTTTGTTTTTTCCTTTGAAACTCTATAGCACCAGATAGATAAATAATTGCTGAAATTATCCTCCGCATTTTAGGGATGGTGTTGGTTATCAATATAAAAGAAGAAAATATAGCCTAAATCTGTTGAGTTGTAAATTTTGTTTTCAGTTGCTTGGGTTTTATCAAGCATTGGTCATGCACATGCATGCAGGAACTTGAATCTCCAAAAGGTTTACATTGAAATTGTAATGAAAAAATGAAAATGAAAAACCATGGACCAGGTGTTTTGACAATTGAATAAGATTCACAAATGTTTTGCCTTGTAGAGCTGCATTATAAAGCGATACTGTGAAAAGAGATTTGTGCCCAAGTACCTTGCAACAATCGGCATTGATTATGGGGTCACCAAGTAAGTAAAAGTCTCTCACAGCCAATATACAGCTCCTGAAATGAATTGCAGCTCCTGAAATGGCAGTCTGTTGTGGTGGGAGTGGAGGAAAAGTGTGTGTGTGTGAAAGAGAAATGGAAGCATGTATGCGCTGATTGCATCCTGCTTGCAGCAATGGCAAGTTTTCTTTGCAAATATAGTGAAAGTTGCTGCTGGGAAGCAGCAACTATATATGTAAGGATCCTATTTTCCATGTGAATGCATCCCTGAGGATAGTTGGGGATGCATCATGTGAACAAGGTCTTAAACGTCTGATCAAGGCTCTGGTATGATGTTTACAAAAGGCTTGGTGGATAGAGAATGTCACAAAAGCAATTGGATATATTATTCTACCAATTTACCTGTTTACTATTTTTGTCCACAAATTAATGTTGGAGCTTTGTCACAAGCTCCAAATGAGCATATCCAAAGATTCCTGGGGTTTGTGACTCAACTTCCGTGCAGGGGTGCTTGTTGCAACCTATTGAAAAGACAGACATGGTGAGAGGGGCTTGGGGTGCCAACGTTGTTTCTTTTTTCTTTCAGGGTACAGGTTCGAGATAGAGAAATCAAAGTGAATATCTTTGACATGGCTGGACACCCCTTCTTCTATGAGGTAAGTCAGCGGTGTTATGCTGCCGGAATGCTGGGCAGGACATCCGGGTGATCGACAGCCCGCCCGTTGCGTCCCGCAGCGTTACGCCGTTTGCGTAACGTACGCAAGCGGCATAATTGGTTACGCAAACGGCGTAACGCTGGGGAACGTGATGGGCAGGCTGTCGATCACCCGGATGTCCCGCCCAGCGTTCCAGCAGCATAACACCGCTGAGGTAAGTGAACTAATAAATGATTATTACAAGTTTCTAATGCAGAGGTCAGGGCATCAGTTCCCAAGACTTCTAATGCTAGGAATCTAGATGGCTTCATGGTGTTAAAAAAAGGTTGGAATATGCATTTTAAATAGTTGATCACTGAAGAACCACACTATAATCCTGTCACAGGCTAGAGGGCTTAGTGGATTGCAATTAAATTAATTTAATTTGCTTAGTGGGCTGCAATTATTGCATATTATTTTGAAGCATAGAGCAAGCATCCATAGTGTCCTTGGGTAGCCATATTGTGAAATCCTTACCTTTGATAAAAAGTGTGGACAGGGGGATTGAAAACTGAATAATAATGACCACAACATTTGGCCACTGTAGGATCCCCAGGTGATCACCCCAAAAACCAATGTACAACTCTTGTAACCATGTTATGTACAAGCATGACTCAAAATGAAGCATGAAACAGCAGCCAAGTAAGCATAAATTGGTCATATCCTTACTGCTTTTAACATTGAAAGGGTTGCAGCTCCTTATTACTGTACAGGTGTCACCCAGTATCTGCGGATCTAGCATCTGTACTTTCAGTTATCTGTGGTTCCCATGAATACCAGGAATCCACTTTAAAGCATGTAGAATGTAAGGGGGGGAAAGCCCAAAACAGCTTCCCCTACCATTGCACAGCAAAAACACTCCATTTTGAGGGCTCCAGGCAGTCACAGGCAGGCTGCTGAACTCCCTGCAGCCAGATTGTGTGAAGGCCCTTCCTTTCACTCAGGCTCACAAGAATGCATCATGAAGAGACTGCAGGGAGCTCAGAAGACTGCCTGGAGTCTTCAAAATGCAGTGGTTTTGCAGCACAATGTTAGGAGAAGCTGTTTTAGGCTTCTTTTTCTTTTTACACATTTTTAGAGTGGGTCCACAGATTCGCAGTATCTGCAGGGGTCTGGAATGGGACCTCAGCAGATACAGGGTAGTGATGCCTGTCTATCCATTTTGGGGCACCTACTTATTATATCCATTTGGGGGCAAATCATACATTATCAAGCAGGAGTGATGTGGCATTGGCTCACATTGTAACTTCCTCCCTGATACAGTGCAGATGCTGGCATCCTTGGTCAGTCCTGCGGTTCCCTCTGTCTGCCTATGTAAATTATATCAGATTGGTTGTACTGGCATGCATCCAATGGGAAAATGATCCATAAATTGCAAGCAGAATAGCCGTTGTTTTGTTTTGTGCTCTGTGTAGGTGCGCAATGAGTTTTACAAGGACACTCAAGGCGTGATCCTAGTGTACGATGTTGCACACAAGGAGTCATTTGATTCTCTTGACTCATGGCTTGCTGAAATGAAACAGGAGCTTGGACCACATGGAAACATGGAGAACATAGTCTTTGTAGTTTGTGCCAACAAGGTAATCATCTCCAAGGGGAAGAAAAGATGTGGAAAATCCCTCCTTATAACATTTGACACTTGCAGAGATCTTCATATTGGAGACCAGTGTGTATTTTGGGGATTTTCCTGTTGTGAATTATTGACTGTAAAAAAGGATTAAACATATTCTTGGATTATCGGTCTATAGCTGTAGGTTAGAGTGACCCATACTGAGCGTCGCAATGGCCTGCAGTGTTGTAGGATGCCTGCTGTCTGGCAGGGAGACCGTGATCCTGCAATCTGCGGCAGGAGACTCAGTATGGCAGGCAGAGCTTCTATGTGTGGTTAGCAAAGCCCATCTGCCTATTGCTGTTTATAGGGTAGCTGCAGGCCTCCCAACTTGGAAATAAGTGTCAGTAGTATCACATGATGTAAAACACATCATTACCATTACTTCCAAGTTCCAAGCGCTGGGGAAGGGTATCACAGGCCGGGTAAGTTTGGGAACTGCTGGCTATAAGCTATCAGAGCAAAATCTGAAGCTTTTCTGTTTACAGGAATGATATAATTACAGAATCACAATTACATGTGATTATGCTGTGGTCAAGCCACAGTAGGTGGCTGCCATTGGGTACTCCTTGTGAATAGACTGTGCATGAGGACAGACTGACTTATGAACATGGGAATGATCAATCAATTGTTGGAAATGGAACACTAGACTTAATATTGGCTTATGGATTATTGGCTTATGATATGATTCAATAGGACAGTATGCATGGAGATAATTGAAATTTGTTGGTTGGTTTGTTAAAAAATATATACAGTATGTTCATTCTCTTTATTTAATGATTGTCTTTATTAATTCAGCTGCATATTTTGTGGTATTTAGCTTTTCTAGTTTTGGTGCTGCAATTATTGAGCTACTTGGATTAATAAATGGGAGAACATAATAGAGGTTATGGGGCAAAAAGCAAGCTACTCTCCGACTTACTTTGCTTCCACATTCTCTTCTCTGGGTTGGCATTGATGTTTTGCCTTTCTCATCTTTTGTGTAGGTAACCTGATAAAAACTCAAAAGTGGTAAGATAGGAAAAACACAAAATTTTATAAATATGCCAAAAACTCCTATGCATTGGATCAATTTTAAGGAATTCTATCATTTATGCAACAATGTTTTGGGTACCTGAAACAACGGAGTCTGTGTTTTTGCTGTATATTACAGCAAACCACCTCCCTCTACTTGATGCCTTCACTGACATTGTAAGTTCAGGGGTATTTAGTATGATAGAGGAAAGTCTCCCATTGTCCTTCCTCTGCTATTTCTTGTAATTGACTGGTATGTGAAGTTGAAAATCCATGATCAGAATTACTACATTTGTCCATTCAAGCTGCATTTTATAATCTGTATGATAAGCAGATTGCAGTGCCCATATTTGTGTGCTGTGTCAAAGGTATGGTAGTCCTAACTTATCTCTGTAACGTGGGAGCTATAGTCCAGTTCCTTACCAGCGCACTTATCATATCAAATCAAAAGAATTCAAACGAAAGCCCTCTCAACTGGATTCAACAGTACTAGGTGTGCATATTGCCAGGATGAAACCCCGGGAAACTCCGAGTACCAGAAGTGGGCCATTTACAAGATGCCATTCTGAGAATAGGCCAAAATGCATTGAAAAGTCCTATACGTAAACTGCGCCAGTCCCAAGCTCGGACACAGTCCAACCACAGGTATGACTGCAGTTTTTCTCAGAGCTGGGTGTGCACATTGCAGGAAAGGCAGTCCGGGAACTTTGGAGTACCCGGGGTGGGCCATTTCCACCAGGTTCCAGTCTGAGGTTTTAGGATTTTGCATGCATTTTGGCCCATTTACAGATTGGGACCTGGTGGAAATGGCCCACCCCGGGTACTCCAAAGTTCCCGGACTG
>JAJKFI010000038.1:1904566-2008157 GCA_029204185.1 Lerista edwardsae
CAGTCCGGGAACTTTGGAGTACCCGGACTGTCTTTCCTGCAATGTGCACACCCAGCTCTGAGAAAAACTGCAGTCATACCTGTGGTTGGACTGTGTCCGAGCTTGGGACTGGCGCAGTTTACGTATAGGACTTTTCAATGCATTTTGGCCCATTCTCAGAATGGCATCTTGTAAATGGCCCACTTCTGGTACTCGGAGTTTCCCGGGGTTTCATCCTGGCAATATGCACACCTAGTACTGTCGAATCCAGTTGAGAGGGCTTTCGTTTGAATTCTTTTGATTTGATATGGTAAGTGCGCTGGACTACTAGCAATATTTATTTAATTAAGGAAAACCTAAGATTTTTCTGGCACCAGATGGTCCATAGACTTCCATGGAAAACTTTAGTCCTGCATACTGCTCACATTCAACCATATTCTTTTCTCACAAAGGAAAACTGTTGGAGCATAGGCACATGCTGCCTTTCCACAAAGTCAGTCACTTGGTTCATCTGGCTTCGTGTTGTCTGTACTGACTGGCAGTTGATCACCAGGTTTCAGACAAGGGGTTTTCTCCTACCTAGTGATGGCAAGAATTGAATCTGAGAGTTTCTGCATGCAAAGAAAGCCCATGCTCTCTCAGTGAGTTCCAGCCTGGACACTAGTGTGATTCTCTGTTGCTTGTCTTTCAGATTGACTGTACCAAGCTTCGCTGTGTGGATGAGAGTGAAGGAAGACTCTGGGCAGAAAGTCGGGGCTTCCTTTATTTTGAGACCTCAGCACAGACTGGAGAGGGCATTAATGAGATGTTCCAGGTAAAACCTGCTATACAAAATGTGGCTGCCATCCTCTTCTTGACTTCCCAGGATCTGCAACCTGTAAATAAACTTCAGTGGCATCCCTGAAGCAATGCTTTTTGATCTTTGCATGAGAGACGCTCAGTTTCTGTCTTCCAAACCACATGCGACTTTAAGCATGTATTGTAGGCTCCTTCTCTCTCTGCCCTATTTTTTAAAGGCTCATGTTTAAGTGATCACCAAAATTTAATGAAAAAAATCCTTAAAAATATTTTTGTTTCCCAGAAATAGTAAATGTTCACCAAATTTTAGACCACCTAATAATCCTAAAGTGATAGCCACATATTGAGTTCTCGTCATTTTATTAAAGTTTGATAGTAAAAAATGTTTTTCTCTCCCCAAAATAGTAAATTTTTGCAATATAACCCAAACCCTGCGTTTGGTGCATATAATTCTGCTAGCTAAGTAATTGTATTGTTGTGTAAATATATACACAACAATGTGTATATATTTGGTGAACATTTACTAAATTCGGTATAACCATGGTTTGTTTTTGAACCACAGTACTAGGGGCTCACAGTTTAATTTGGTAAGCATTTAATGTGTTCCCTTTTTTAAAACCACAAAGCAGTTGGGTGGTTTTCCCCGACTGGTTCCAGACCACAGTAGAGTGTGTGGAGGGAGGTCTAACTCTTCCCGCTGTCATTTTTCTAGTGCACAACCCCCACTCCACCCCTGGACAGTAGCTGCTTTGGGATTTTTAATAAATGGAGGAAGTTAATCTTCAAAGTTGAATCTAGTCGAAAGAACTGAGTAAGAAGAGCTTCGCTGAACAAGAGCTGCAGAATCGCAGAGCTGCTGCCATGCCAGTAGCCCACAAGATATGCTAGCAGTCTTGCAGTCTGCTAGTATACCTTACAGATGAGATTGGGCAATAATCCCTGAGGTTTTCTCACTTTCCCAGGTTTCTAGATCTGAGGTAGCAGAATGAGCTTCTGGAATAGGCTCTGGATCTAGTTAACAAGGCTTTGGATCTAGTTAACAAGATGAACATTTTTGAGCCACAGCTTACTTTGGGTATGCCTAACTTTGCCTTTCATGTGCCTGCAGACCTTCTACACGGCCATTGTTGATCTGTTTGACAATGGTGGAAAGCGCCCCACATCCAGTATGAACGTCAGTTTCACCAAGGAACAAGCGGACACCATTCGAAGAATCCGCAGCAGTAAGGACAGTTGGGACATGCTGGGTGTCAAGCCAGGGGCTACCAGGTAATGAAGACATTACCTGTGTGTGTGTGTGTGTGTGTGTGTGTGTGTATTGTTAATGATTTTACTATTGTATTTTAAAGTGATGTCATCTGCCTTGGGGACCTCTTGCGGGAGGGCAGAAAGGTGGGAGTATAAATTGCCAGGTAAATTTTTTTTTAAAAAAATAATAATAATAGTGCTGCTGGAGAAGCCAGCAAGATAATCCAGCCAGGAGAACCAGGCCTGAGCGGAGTGAAGAGGGACTGTTTGCCAAACCTGGGTTTGTGGAAGAAAGGGTTCCCAATTTGTGAGAAGTGGTGAAGAGAGCTGCTTTCTCATCCTGGGAGTATTGCCTGTATAACAAAGCCTCCTTCCACAACAAGGCTGACCTGTCTCTCCTATTGCCAGGGCTCTGGCACTTCTTAGCTGCTTCTTGGCACACCATCACTGGATTGCTCCTAGATTATGCTTCTGCATCCCAGCCCTTATATTTGTTTTTGTTTGCTCACTATCGTCAAGGCTGGGCAGATGGGGAGACTTCCCTTCTGCTTCTTCTAAGACAGTGAAAGTTGGAAGGCCTGAGTGGTGGCGGAGGAGCAATAGTTCTGTGGACTGCTGAGTTCTGGGTGTGGTCATAATGGGAATGCTCCCTTTGCCCATCACCATCCCTCAGAAAGATTAGTAATAGCGAGGGCTGCTACTCTTCCTGGATTAATAGATTTATTTGATTTTAGAAGACTTTAGTTGACTAAAGTTGTGTCCTGACTAATTGGCAGCTGACTTTAAAAAAGCTACAGACATGCCCCGGTATCCGCTGGGTATCCATTCCAGACCCCACCATGGATACCTGAAACCGTGGATACTGGGGTCGCCTTTTGAAAGATAGGGGAACATCAGTGGTTTTGCTGCAACAAGGTAAAAAAAATATTTGTTTAATGTCCCCCTATCTTTTTAATAGGCATCCCAGTATCCATGGAATCTGTGGATAACTGAAACCATGGATACCAAATCAGTGGCTATAGGGGCATGCCTGTATTGTTTTTCATGAAAGTACTAATTGAAAACAATGGCAATGATGGCAATGACCATTGTAGGAGAGGCAGGTTATGCACTTCATCTCAAAACAAAAAGGGATCCATTCTGCTTCAGAATAACTTGGTTTCTTATTTGCAAATTTGATTGATCATTTTAATAGACTAAATATATATTTAATTAATTGACAAAGATTGATTTAATTGGGTGAGAGGCTTAGTCGTCACTGTGACTTCTAGAACAGCAGGGCTCAGATTGTTAACTCTGCGACCCACTTTGTTCTCTGTGGTGGGTCATGACGCAATGGCGGGAATGCCTCATAAGGAGGCACTAGAAGCTGGGTTGCACCAGGGCACCATCAGAATGGCCTGCAGAAGCATCCAGAAGCTACTTCTGGTCAAACTGAAATTGTGTCTGAAAACTGGAGTTGCTTCTGGATGCTTCTCCAAGCTATTCTGAGGCCACAGAGGCCAATAGAATGGGTCACAGTGTGACCCTGAGGAGGCCTCCAAGTCCTTCCAATGAGGTATTCCAGCCATCACGCCACCCTCCAGAATAGCTCCAAATTTGAGCCAACCTGGCGCAAAGGTGGGCGGGAGGACCCAGATTGGGATCCAACACACATGGGCTCTCAACCCACCCGTGTGTCATGACCCATACTTTGGGAAACATTGCTCTGGATTTTTTAAAAATCCATTTTAGTTCTTGGAAGACTGATGATTATAATTAGTCATTCAGCCTTGGATGTGGTGTCTTTTTCTTCTTGCATTCTTACATCTTTTTGAGAGGTCCAGGCAGGGAGCCAGGATATGCACTTCTTTCCTAAACGTAGCCTGAAATTCTACTGGTCCCAACCCCCACATCCCACTTAAAACATTTTTTTTAACGTTTATAATTGTGATTGCAACTCTTCTTAAATACTTGTCCTCCAGGGATGAGGTGAACAAGGCCTATCGGAAACTAGCAGTGCTGCTCCATCCAGATAAATGCATGGCTCCTGGCAGTGAAGATGCCTTTAAGGCTGTGGTCAATGCACGAACTGCTTTGCTTAAAAATATCAAGTAAGACGAAGAGGAGGTAACTCTCTCCAAGAGCAGGTGGTCCTCAAGGCTTTTCTGAGAAGAGTGCCCTATTCCTTTCTAAGTGAGTGATGTCAAGGGTTATCTTCTGCTGCAGGCAAAGGTAGCAAGACCCTGAAGAACTGTTCAAGGTGATTCTGCTCATTGCTATGTGCACCTTGTTAATCCAAAACTCTTTTCTGTGTGCTGCAACTGGCTCAGTACAGATTTGCCCCTCTGTGATGGATTTCCAAATCTTTTGAAGTGCATCTGCAGTTGTAGTGCCCTTTCTTGTTCCCTACAAAGAACTTTGCTTTGGATTGAGTTGATTCTAATATATGTTTTGTGGCATCTTTGTGTGCTTTGTTCATCCAGATGTGGTGCTTCACATTCACTGTGCTGCAGTTTCCCACTGAGCAGCTGCTTGGCCTGGTAACTTCCCTCTTCCATTTTAACTTGTGTTTCAGACCCTCTTCCTCCATTTAATTGTCACAAATCCTTTTAGACCTGCTGAGCAACTTTTCCCAATGCTGTATCTGCATACAGTGGCTGCCAGAAGCTTTTTCTGGCTCTTATGGTCATTTATATACTACACGTTTGCAGATAGGAAAACATGCCAGGGCTGGGACCCACCATGAGCAGTAAGTGCATGGGATGGATAATGGGCTGCTTTTCTTCCCATTTCAGTTACAGTGTTCCAGAAATTATCCCTCCTTTTCTATAACTAGCAAGACTTCTGACTTAAACCCCAATGTGGAGAAGGCGAAAAGTCTCAGGGAAGCTTAGTTTGCCTCCAAAAGTTTTCTAATGCAAGCTAGGTACTGATTCTCAGCAGACACAGGAAACTTGTCCAGCTTGGATTTAAGAGGGAAGGTGGTATTAAAAGTGGCTGCTTCTGGATTAAGACTTGAGACTAAAATTGCAGGAAACTTGCTTTGGGCTTCTTTATGGGGGAGTTTCATGTGATTTTAATTTTTTGAAATTTTTTTGCTTAAAAGCCATAAGGCAACAGGGTAAGTAGTTGGCTGTGCTTCCCAAGTGCTTTCTGGAATTGGGGCCTGGCTTACAGGAAGGGGTTCCCTTTGCACTCTGTTACCTACCTGCAACATAGCCCTTGTCACAGGGTGAAATCCTCTGCCATGGAATTAGGTCTGTTTAAGATGCACAGGATACAAAAGACAGATTTGGCGTGGGCGAAGCTTTGGCATTCCCATAATGCTTTGCAGCACTGCTAACACACAGCCCTCCCTGGTGTTAACTGCTGTTAACATTTCACAGTATTTCTAAGTGAAAGGAAAGCGCATACTTTGTGAACAGGTGGATAGGACACCTTCCCAAATTTTAAATTTGAATCCCTTTTTTTAACTTAACCAGGGCCCATTCCAATAGAAGAATAATCATTCACAAGATCACATAAAAATGAAGGGGATTGCATATATGAATATAGGTAGGATTGCATTACATTTGGTTGACTACATGATGTTTTTCAGAGTTAAGTACAGTATATCCAATTCCATGGTGGAAATTGTATGTCTATACCTTACTTGGAAGCAGCTTGTTTTGACCAGGGGTAGGGGGAAGGTGCTACTATCAAGTCTACCTCCCTTTCTCCTCCTTACCCCAATAAGAGAGGGATAGAGGTTCTCTTTCACTTGCTCATGTGTGGATGCCTTCTTCCCATCCCTTAAGACAATTGGATGAGTGCATTGGGAGATGATGGTCTTTGAGAGAGGGGAGGCACCCCTCAGGGACACGATTTGCTCTGGGGCTGTTCAGTTGCTGTGCTTTCATCTTACTTTTCATGAAGTGACCTTTGCACCTTCAAGCTTCACCTTATCCCTTTCCGACCATGATAATCAGAACACTAAGCACCCTACCAAGAGGCCCCTTAAGGTTCTCCCCCCCCCCTGCACTCCTGTTGCCTGGGGCTTCTCTGAGCTGGAGAGAGGAAGTTATCCCCTCTGTTACCTTTGGGTCAGAGGTGCACATAGGTAAGTCCTGTGAGGGTATGTTTCTAGATAAGCCTCTTGATAAACTAATTAGAGAAAGACATCTTGCCCCCAGCCCAAGCCAAAAATGAGATTTGTATATCCATCAATCCACACCTGCACTTTAATACACTAAATAATACACTCTTTAATACACTCTTACCTTAGGCAGTGGTTTTAAGCTTCTAGACTTCTGCACATCCCTAGTAGTGTTCCCTCCCCTCCGATATCTCCCTTTTTCAAAAGTGAAGCTTGGTATCCTGAACATTGTATAGGCCTTGTAATGTGATATTCCAGTGAACTGATGGATTGCTGTGTTTTCTTGCATTTGCACTTTTATGCCTTCTGTGTCATGCATATTGTGTTGCATTATTGATGTCTGCCTTCACCTCTGTGTCCTCCTGTGCCCACAGATACTACCTCCTGCTGAGCTTTTGACTTTGGGAGCTCCTAGAGCCCACCTCTGAGCAGCCTGTATGCATTGTTGTAGCTCTCTAATCCCTACAGTCCAGAAACGCTGTAGGGCATTGCTTTTCTTGCTGGTGACCCCAAAAGTTGGTGCAATTGATAAGCATTACCATGGGACCAGAGCAACTTGTTTAAACTGCTATAAATGTAGATCTTTCCCAAGGAAAAGATAACATTCTCTTTCCAGGTGTTGAGAAACGTCTCTGTGTACATCCCCATCTATTTCCGATCTGGCAATATTTTTCTCCCAGGGTCATATACTTGCAGAAAAGACAGATTAGACTAACTAGGAGGCTTGAAATCATAAAATGGGGTGGATCGCAAATGGGACTTTGCTAAGCAAATGATGATTTGGGTTTTTGTCTGTCCTAAGGCAGATTTCCCTGCACCCAGCTTTTCTTATTCTTCCTTCTTTTGCATGCCAGTGTTGGAGCCTTTCCATCTTTATCTCCTCAAGGCAAGTGATGCTGAACCAGCTGTCCCTTGCAGAGAAAACATTGTTTGGGTGCTCTGGTTCTGCAGCATGAAGGTGGCTAAATGACTCCTTGCCTGAATCAAATTTCAATGTGAAAGGATCAGAACATCAAACATGATGATATTGATGTTGCTGGGTCAGATCCTGTACTGGGAAGCAGATTATGTTAGTCTCTGTTTGACATTTGCATGTGAAATTAGATATGTGGGAAGCCATTGAAATGTGTATCTGACTACCCAGTGCTGATTAACTCTTGGGTGCTGGCATAGGGACATTTTAGCCATGCAATATATATGGTCTTTACTGGTTCCTCACTTGCGCAGCCAGAGGTTTGAATGGATAGAGAAGGACACTCTGTGTGGGGGGTAAAGATACTAGTGCAAGCGAGGGTCGGGAACAGGTCTGCTCAGGGTGACCAGATACAATGGAGGGCACAGTGCCGATAACCTTTCCCTCTTCTATACAGTGGATCTCAATCTGGGTATAAAAAGTTGCACCTGTCAACATTCTTTCTTCTGTATAATGATTAAGCAAATAGACACTGGAGGCGCAATCCTCAACTGAGTTAGACCGGCATAAACTAAGCCAGCAAAGTTTGGCCAGCACAAGGGACACTGTAAAGTATGTTGGGACCACTCTTGGAGTCAGAGAGGCCAGTGTACAGATGTGCGCCATCCTCCCTGACTCTGAGAGTAGTCCAAACATGCTTTATGGTGGCCCTTGTGCTGGCCAAACTTTGCTGGCTTAGTTTATGCCAGCCTAACTCCAGTTTAGGATTGTGCTCTTAGTCTTCCATTGTATCTGGTTATCCTGGGTCTGCTGTTGGTCTGCCTCAGTCCCCTTTCCAAACTCTTGGGTGATAATTACTTTTTGGGGAACATTCAGCCTTCAGCAGGATTGTTCAGCAGCATTGTTTCTTGCTGCAGGCTTTACTTTCAAAAGAGAGCAAAGCTCAATACAGGGTGGGTAAATGCCAAGCCATAAAGGCAGAGATCTCTTTACGTTCTATTGTTCAGAGACTTCCTCAGTCTACCTTGCAAGATGTATGGATTTGAATGTGTTGGTAAGTATTCCTTACTCCAAAAGGCACCCTTTATACAATGTCTGAAAGTTTAAACCGGTTGAAGGTGAGCTGATGAAAAAGATTGAAATCAGTCAATAGTATTTGAAATGCTGACACCTATGCATGGCTTGTATAGAAAACCGTTTGTTCTTCTGAAGTTTATGTATTTTTTTTTTACAAAATTAAAACTGATTTAAAACAATGCCTTATCCTTCTCTCCAACGTGTATGTGAATTCCTATTTTCTTAATGGGCATCTTAGGGTTACCTGTTTGGATAAATGTTTTCACAAACTTGGTTGGAGGAGCAGGTCAAAGGGGATATTTGGGCTCAGATCAGTAATGGTGTATTGAACCAGACTGGTCCAGTCAATGCAGAGTTGGATATGCACATGTGACACACTTGGAGGTTGACCCCTACCTCAGTCCTGGATTCACTGTGAAACTTGAGATAAGGCAGTCACTATGTGTCCCAGAGTGTCCTGCCTTCATTCACCTGTGCTTGCTTTGTTAACAAGTGCTGCTCATTTTACATGTGTGCTTTTTGCCCAGGCTTAACTTTTTTTCTGAAATCTGGGAGGAAGAAACGCATGCAACCTTTGCTTCCAAGGTGGCTATTGTGTGGTTATCCCCATTTCCCTCCCATTCCAGAGCTAAATCAAAGCAACAAGAATATCTGGAAGCTGACTTCTCAGTAAGAGTGATGTCCGGTGACTGACTACTATCCCAAGTGCCTCATTGGTAGGCCTGCATTAGAAATATGTAACGTAAGCATGCAAAATCAAGGACATCTGATCTAGGAATAGTTACACATCTGAATTGGAGGTTTCTTCAAATCTGTATTGTTCTCTTCCAGTAAAATAAGCCCTGCTAGAATAGTGAGCCTATTTTACTATTTTATTTTTATTTTACTGCAGTGGCCACTGGGTGCTGCTATAGGCCCATGTATGTACATGTTTCTAAAAAAGAATACTCTGAGGAAGGTTCCATGTTGGTAAGGTCTTATCTAAAGGCTTGTATCACTGGTTTCTTACTGCACATCTGTGTCAGTTTAGAATCAGCATGAACTGTAACATGCATCTGATTTGTTTAGCAATGCTGAGAACTTCTAGACATCACAACTGGTATGGTATTGGTATGCTTCACGCTGCCAATTTGAAGAGGAGCAAATACTCGTCTTACTATGTTACCACCCTGGAAAGTGCAGGTAGAAGTACATGAATACATCGTGTATTCAACAGGGAATTCTCTCTCTCTCTCTCTCTCTCTCTCTCTCTCTCTCTCTCTCTCTCTCTCTCTCTCTCTCTCTCTTTGCAGTCCTGATATTTGAGCCATAGAGCTGCAGCCTTTTCATAAAATCATAGAATGGAAAGGGGCCATCAAGTCTAACCCACACCAGTGCAAGCTGTCCACAATTACAATATCCCTGATAGATGGCTATCCAACCTCTGCTTAAATTTGTCCAGTGATGGAGAGTTGACCACCTTCCAAATCAGATTGTTCCACTGCCAGACAGTTTGTACTGTCTGGAAGTCCTTCCTAATTTTTAATCAAAATTTCCCTTGTTGCAATTTAAACCCATTTGTCCTGGTCCTACTGACTGGAGAACCAAGAACAAATCTGCTCCATCTTCCACAAGCCAACCCCTCAGATATTCCTAGATAGATATAATCTTAACTACCTCCTCCAAACTAAATATGCCCAATTCTTTCAACTCATAGTACATAGTGTCCAGCTCCATCACCATCCTAGTCACCCCCTCAGAACAAGTTCCAGTTTGTCAATATCCCTCTTAAACTGTGGTTCCCAGAACTGGACAAAATATTTCAGGTGGGGTCTGACTAAAGCAAAATACAGATAATAGTGCTCTTGACCTTGACATGATACTAGTTTTGATGCAGCCTAGCTTCTTTGTCATTGGGTCATGCTGCCAGCTCCACTAAAACCTTAGATCTTTTTCATACCTATTACTGCTCAGACAAATATCCCCAATCTCATTTTTTTTCTGATTTTTTTTCCTAACCAAATGCACAACTCTGGATGCATGTGGTGAATCAAGGTATATGTGAGAGACTGCCAGTCGAAGTCACACTTCAGTTTTGTCATGAAGCTGTTGTTTCATGTAGGCCCTATTCTTTGTTGCATTGACAGTAGAAACGGATAGAGCATCTTGTGTGTAAAAAGGTCCAGGTAAAAAGATGTAAAAAGTGGTTGGCCTCATTGGCATAAAGATAAAAGCATTAGAGAGCAGGGCTTCTCCCAGGAAAGGAGACCTGAGGGAAGTCTCGCCTCATTGCTAAGTATATAATAGGAGTTGAGGGAGTAGTAGTCTTGTGTTAGCTAGTGGAGAGTAAGCTGTGCAAGGTTTCTTTTCTTCTGAGTTTCTCTCAGCCAGTTCACAAAGCGGGTGTTTTTATTAGTGAGAGGAGTCCAATTTGGGACAAAAAATTAGACATACAGAATTTTCTATAAATTACCGCAAGCATAGAATAATACATCATTTTCATAAAGACCCAAGTGACGACCCTAATCTTCATAGTATATAAATCTTTCAATCATTCTTAAAATAACCTGTCTCCCTTTGCTAGTCATTTCCTTTTTATTCTTCAAATCTACAAACCATTATATCATTTTTCTTTAGCCTGCAAAAAAAAAAAAAAGTGGCTTCCAGTTTTTATAAATGTCTCGACTGACTTCTCCTTAATTAGAATCATAAATATGTGTCCATTTCATGTCCATTTCTGCTTCATCCACCACTCCTCGACTGATTGTATTTCCATAGATTTCCAGTGGTGTATGTACAGTATTCTTGCTCCTGTTATCATGTCTGGAAATAAAATTTTGAGAGTGCTACATATACTTTTCAAGGAAATGAAATGAATTAAAAGCAGGCCCTATGAACACTCTTGCAGTATTAATAATTGAGAAAGGTATGAATTCAGATACCATTAAAGAAAGGCAGAGTAATCATTGATTAAAAGATAGCTTTACTTATAAATGTAAATATTCCACTCTTCTAATATTAGGCTCTGTGGACTGAAATATGATGAACTAAAATGTAATATGTGGTTATTATAGAGCTCTAATATTTGAACTTCATCAAGGTTTGGGAAGGTTTCCCAGAACCATAGAATGTGTACAGCTTTTAGGCCCACCTTCGTAGGAGATCACAAGCTTTCAAGCTGTTGGAAATAGAATGGGGTTATAGTTTAAGACTGGCTTAGGCCTGGAACATGGTTGTTGGTGCTACATCTCAGCTCTGGAACATATGAAGTAATAGCTGAATGCAGGTGCTGTGTTTTGCTTTCCCCTACTATCATAGAAGGAAAAGCATTCAGCTGTGTAAGTATGTTGAGGAACTGCAACCAGTCTTAGCAGTTTGGGTTTAAAGACTTATGAGGTATGGAGGTGTGGACTGATGGTTGAGCTGCTGGCACTGCCTGAAGCTAAGCAGAAGAATCTGTAGTTTGTTTTTGGTTGGGAGACGGATGCCAGGTTGTAACAAGCTGCAGTACCTGTGGTGGCAGAACAGAGTCGCTGTGGAGTGGATTACTCACCGCAAGTGAGAGTTGCCGTGGAGTGCGTGAGAAGGCCAGCCAGCAAAAGAACAGAATACCACCTTGAGGACCTGCCCAGGCTTGACTTGCGATTGCCTGCTGAGGCTTGATGGCAGCAGCCAAAGGAGAGAACCACACTGTGAAGGCAACATCTGGGACTGAGGATTGGCAGATCACAAGAATACATTTGTAAAAAAAACCCATTGAAAAAATGGTGGTTTAGACTAGCTTGCTCATGTAAGCTGCCTTGGGCATTTGCTTCGGCCGGGGAAAGGCGGGGTATAAATTCTTCAAATAAATAATGAACTTCCAGACTGACAGTGTGACATCAAGGCAGGCAAGGATTATGACAGGCTTCATTCCTGCTTTGGTGTTTGTAAACAAAGGACTGGACAGTGGAAGGTATGACATAAAGACCTGAGCTGGTATACAAATTGGAGCCCTTCTCATATTGTGTACCTTTTAATACTCGTTTTGAAACTGTAGAAAAGTTGCATTAGCCCAGTGGTGGATTCTGTGGCCTGTGGGCAATTCTGAGCTCAATGAGCTGACTCTTCCTCTTGGTCCTCATACAACTCACAAAACTGCCAAGGAAATATGGCAGTGAGTGAATTCTCAAATGGATTCTATTGGAAAATATCTCACACACACGCGGGGGGTGGGGAGTTTGCTTTTTAATAATTTCAGTCTCTATCATGCAAAATGTGTCAGCAGTCAGATTTTGATCGCTTCCAGAGTTTCTCTTGAATGCAATCTAAACGTGAATCTTTCTGGATAATAAATTTGATTAACTACAGTCCTGCCCAATATTTAAAACTTAACTAGGCAGTGCACAATCAGAGTGGACACTCCTGTGCTGCAAATATAAATTGAGCTGAAACCAGTTTCAGGTTTGTATAACCACACTAGCTTTGCCCAAAGAAACCTGGGAATTGTAATTTTGGGGTTCTTTCCTAGAGCTTTGTCGTTTCACTGAATTATGGTTTGTAAGGTCCCTTGTCTGAAACTATTCAGTGAATGCCTTTTAAACTGGGTATTGAATTATACCTGCAAGTCATAAACAGCATTCAGAACATTTGGGATCTTCAGCTGTATCCTGCTCTGTTGTCTACATAGGTACTAAAAACCCAATGGCTACCAAATGTTGGATTTTTCGTAGATGAGAGCTAAAACAAGTGATTCATTCCAAATTCAGGCTTTTTTTTCCCTTTTGGGGGTTCCAACAGTTTAATTTGCCTTGGCAATTTAAATTAGATTCTCATTCTACGGCACATGGGATACTATCACAAACTAGTGACAAGTTATATAAACAACTTACATAATCCAGAATGTATGAACCCAAAGTGAATTCATGAATACTGAGCAAGAAATGGCAAGTTTATGAACAAGGGCAATACACAACAGTGAACTGAAAATACAATGACAAAGTATGCAACTAGGATCATAAATTCTAAACAACATCCTTGTGTAAAGAACGCATTAAAATGCACTACACACCATAAGAAACAAATGTGTCTGAAAAAGTTAAGCCAGCTGCAAAGCTTTTTCCGGTTGAAAGAAAACTTTCAAATGGTGACATGTAGCTTTGTGCAAGTAGGGAAGATGTACTTTGAATACTTCAGTCTGGCGTAACAGCAAAGGATTCTCAAACCTCTTGAGAAAACAGCCATGAAAACAGTTGTCAGTGTAGTTTCTAGATGAGTTCAGGCTGAACAAAGTGTTCCTAATTTTTATAAGGGAACTTTGATGTAGTACTGTGGCTAAAAGACACCTCATCTCTACTAGATTGACTTGGGGGAAGCCACTGTCAGTCTTGCCAATCTGCAATATCAATCAATCAATCAATCAATCAATCAATCAGTACTTATATACTGCTTTTCAACACAAAGTTCACACACAATATGGTGTTACGTTTCTGTTTATTTCTGGTTGATTCAAGACATGCTGGAGATGTGGTGTTGGGTGCCTGCTTAGAGGGTAAAGGACTGTAGTTTTACCATAAGTGTTAAAAGAACTTCTGGCGAGATGCAGCAAATCCATAGATCAGGAAAGTAACATTTCTAATTTCTCATTTGAGTCAGGTAATAACACACATTTGACAACTGGTATTTGCAATTGAATGTTCCAGGTTTGGACAGAGCTTGTTTACTGCTTAGATGTTAATGCAATTTTCATGGCTACAAAATGGAGATGAAGCTTTGCAGCTCTAAATCCTGTTGGAACAGCACAGTTAATGGTTTATTACCATTGCCATGCATTGTCCCCAGACTCCTGAGTTTGGGAAAAACAACATTTGAAAGACGGAAGATTTCTCACGCCCAGTAGAGCTCGCCAATGTCCTGATCAAGCTCAATCATGGAAATGATCCAATATCCATTTAATCAACTACTGCACCTTTTAACTGGGTGGTGGGACAAGGGAAAAATCTATCAGGGGTCCCTGGCTAGCAATAATTGACAATCCTAACTGAGTCACCTCCACCTAAGAATCCCATAGGATTCTGTGAGAGGAAACATCTATAAAAACCTTTGGCTTTAGAGCCTTATATTCAGGGCCAGTTCCAGGAGCAGCAGAGC
Organism: Lerista edwardsae; assembly: GCA_029204185.1. NCBI lineage: Eukaryota > Metazoa > Chordata > Lepidosauria > Squamata > Scincidae > Lerista > Lerista edwardsae. Next base: position 1,918,807 of record JAJKFI010000038.1, read on the forward strand.
CCAATGCGGGGCATTCTGGTGCCCCCCCCCACTTATTAAGAAGAGTGCTGTGTTGTCATGCACAAAATGTGGCACCTGGAAATAGTTGGTGGTGACATGATGACATCACTGCCAACTGCTTCCAGGCAGCCCAAAGTAAAGCTGCTTTGCTCACCCTACTGACTTGCAGCCCATAGAGATCCCGGCTGCTGCAGCAGGCAATATGCTCACTGCATTGGTGCAGGCCCCCCCCCCACAAGTGCAGGGCCCAATGTGACATCATTGGTCATATTGGCTTAAGGCCAACCCTGCTTATATTGTTGGATCTGTTGTTCAATCTTTGTTCTTTATTCTACATCCCTGCCCTGTTTTGCTGAGTGCAGGTTGTTAACTCATTGGTGCTGTGACAAGTGACACCCGTTCCAGCCTCCATTTGAGGGCCACCATGCCAGCTGGTATGCGGACTGCAAGCCCTTTTCCTTTTTGGGTTTCCCCTTCTTTTCTCCTTGAGTGCTACCAAACTGCTGAAGCCAGCATGGGCTCACTCTCACTGCCCAACCTCCTCTTTCCCTTGGAGCTTGGCTCCCTTGCCCAGCTCTCTTCATGGCTCCTGCTCCTATGGCATGTTGCCTCTATTGCTCTATTTGTGGCCTGCCAGGACATTTAAGAATTATAAATGTCCTGGGGAAGGGAATTGGCCTGCTGCTGCCTCTGCTCCTCCACAATAACCCAGAGGGACACACCAAGGACCATGGCTGATTGTGTGGCAATTGGAGGGGGGGAGCAGCAGCCACCCATTGCTGCTTCCACATCTGGCCAGTCAAGGGTGTGGGCATAGGTCTTTGGCCCCTGCCCTACCAGGCCCCACCTGTAGGGATCTTCCCGCTCACCATCGCTAAGAAGACACCCTTGTGATTGGCAAAAGCCTTCCCTTTGTAGGAGTGATCTTGGCTGGCTCTTGCCTGCATTGCTTGTAAATTCTTGATATGGTAGTACTGCATTCTGATTTTAATTGTAATTACATAATGAGTGGCTTTTCAGATATTGTGATGATGTTGATTTTATTGCTGGCAGTTTTTCCGAGAACCTCTTTGGCCATAAGGTGGGATGTAAATTGGAGGAAGGAAGCTGAATCCTGAGCAGTGAATCCTGAGGCTGAATAATATAATGTATTTATTGCATGATTTGAGTCACAGAAATACTGGACGAGTTGATTGTCCCTTGCACATTTGGAATTTCCAGATTTTAGCAGGAAACGTGAATCCTCATAAAAGGATCTAACTTTACTACTATGATAGACTCTTACCTTCCTTTGGACACTTTTCCCCACAATGCATCTCATTCTGGCTATTGCTCTGCCCATTCAAGAGCGCTCCTCTTACTTAAAAAGAAAAGAAAAGAATTGTGTGTATTTCTCTTCATCCATTCCTGCCTCCTCATCGAAGAGTACTTTGCATTTATTCAGTGCCTTACAATGTTCAAAGTCCTTCCCATGCAGTTTCTAAATAGCTCTCACAATAACCTTTCAAGGTAGGTTAAAACAATCCCCAACTAGTGCCTGCAATTTGGGTGTACCCAGTGGTGTCATCTAAATGATTTAAGAACAGGTACTCACTTTTGATTGGCACGTGTCGGGACCCACCCATCGGAAGTGACGTCATAAGCCAGAAGTGATGTTGTGGCAGGAAGTGACATGAAAAAAGCCCTTTTTGAGGCCTCAGATGATTTTAAACTGACCCAACAGTTGCAACAGTATTCCACAGCACCCCCAGAACATGTTAAGGAGGCCTGGCATCATGTTAAAACCCCAGAGCAACTCATTTTTCAGTGGCAAGGAAAGGAAAGGCTCCGCTCGCTGCCTGCCTGCCTGCCTGGCTCTGAGAACATGCAGGCAACTCAAACATGCAGGAAATTCAAACGTTGCAGAGGGCGGAGTCGACGAGTGGGCGGGTGAATGGGCGGGGCCAGCTGTAATCCTAGAAACCGGTACTCGCGTACCCCCGCGTACCCCCTGCATGACATCACTAGGTGTACCTATTCATATGAAGGTTATGTTAATGCAGTACGTATTACAGTAAGGTTCCCACTCACAGTTGTGATAAAACGGCACTGTGTTGCATTAAGCATTGAGGACCCATTCACGCAAACTTGGGCCTTTCCAGTAGTGCCATACAATTTCCAGGGAAGAATCACTAAGCCCTCCCCATTTCTCTCTTTAAATCTGCCTTAAATAGAAAAAAAAATGAGTTTTTCATAACTTGTTGGGCTCAGGCTGGTTTCATAGATTGGTGCGTTTTATTACTGATGTATTCGTTCATTATAAGGATTGTACTTTATTGTTTTAGTGTAACGGTGTTTGTAGCTCTGAAGCCCTTGGTTAGAATATTTTGTTTCTAAATAAGTAAAAGAGGTCCAGTCATATTGACTTGCCAGAAGCCATCAGGGTTTGACCCTTCCCAGCTAAGCCACAATCCGTGCGGCTGTCCATTTTAGACCGGAGCACTACTGAACATACGAAGAGCGCCTCTCCGCCCACTTTGGATCAGAGGCCACTCGGTAGAAGCAAAGCGGGATTGCCGCCCGCGCCCCCTCTCCTGGGATGCTAGGGGTTCGGCGCGCAAAGGGTTACCTCTCCCAGCGGCGGCAAGAGAAAGAGGGTGGGATCATCGGGGCAGCCTCGGGGGCGGCTCGATGTCGCCTCCCGCCCGGCGTCCTTTGCCCGGGCTTCGGAGCGGAGCGTGGGAGAGGGAGCGGGGCCCGGCGCGTCGGCAGCGGCTCTGCCCCCTCCCCGCTGGCTGCTGCTGCAATGCCAGGAGACTCAGCCGCTGGGCAGCAGAGCCGCTCCTGTGGCCGGGGCGCAGCGACCCGCCGCCCGTCGAGCGAGCTTGAAGGCGGCTGCGGCGCCCCTTGCCCACCCGCCGCCCTGGGCAGCCGCTGGAGTCCGCAGAGCTGCGCCAAGAAGAGCAGGCGAAGTTGGGCAGGAGGGGGCCCCCGCCTCCTTTCCGGAGCGTCGGCTCCTCTCCTGCTCGGCGGCTGACTCTGGGGAGGAGCGCATCTGCCGGAAAGTCAGGCGGGCTCCTCCTGGCCTAGTGGCGCGCATCCTCCACTTGGCTACTCCGGATCAGGAGAGGCAAAGCCACCTCCTTGCCTCGTCCCTGGCGAGGGCGGTGGGCTCTCCTCTTTCGCTCCGGCTTCTTTGGGGGAGGGGCAAGGAGAGGGGGAAGCGCAGCGCCTCCCAGTTCCAGGAGCCGCAGCTGAGCGGGCGCATGTGACACAGACACGCGTGGCTTCCGTGCCTTCGATTTCCCGTCTCTAAAAAAGAAAACGCTCCTCACGGAGGCCCTGCGTTGCTCCTCCTTTTTCTACCGCTCCTCCCAAAGCTTTTGCTGTTGCTCCGGGGAGCGGAATTTCTGCCTGTCTCTTCTGCGCGCCACACACACCCACCCACCATCTAGCCAAAAGCACCCATTTGGGCTTTCAGGTGGGCAGGAGTCACCTCCCCGCCAGCACACGCGCTAAAAAGAGACGGAGCGCTTTGATCCCAGGTCCAAGGAGCCCGGGAGGAAGAGGCGCTCAGAGGATCAGGGTGAGGCGTTCCTCTGTCGAAAGGATGCTGCTTCGGTTTGGATCGCCCTGCTGCTGCTACGGGTGAGGATTCCACTTCTCCTCTCCCAGCGCTCAAACACAAACTGCCAGCTAGAAAAAGGATGCGAGATGACGTTTGGTGGATCCTGCACCCACCGTTACCTCTCCCTCGCTCTGTGGGAAAGGAGAGCTGACTTGGGCTGCCTCTAGGCAGATCTCATTTTGGACCAGGAGGCTTCTTCCAAAGACTGAGCTCAGCCCACTTCCAGTCATACAGTTGAGATGGTAAGAAGGGAGTCGTGGCTTTCTCGGACAGAGAGGTTGGACATGACAACAGGCTCCCTACACTGATTAGATGGGGGAACTGAGGGAAGGCTGTGTGTTGGGGGCCCAACTTGCTGACTGTTCTCCTAGCTGGTTTTTCCAACTGCTGGTACATCTGGATGACGAAATCCATTCTTGATGGATGGGAACCAGAATCTACCGGGAGGGTGAATCTAATGTCTTCTCAAGTATGTGAGATATTCCTGTGCTCACTATTTCAAGGGTCCGAGCAGGACAGTGGCTAGGAAAACAATAGCAAACCAGTGTACATATTTTGCTTGATTTGTTGGGTGGAGGGCGGACCCCAAATTCAGGCACCTTCATCTTGCTGGTTTCTCTGACATAAACGGCATTAACTCTTAAAACGGAGGTTTGGGGGCAGCCAGGAACAATCTAGGCTTTGGTTCTCTTATCTTTCTGATAGAGTTTCTTTAGAGCTGACCAAATACTTTTTTCTTTTAAAAATAATTCGTGGTGTGTTTTTTTTTAAGTCTTGGCACCAAAACATTTGAGTAGGTAGCTGAGGAAAGAGAACTGAGGGTGGGGTGGGGGTGGTGCATACAGCTGGTTTAAGCTGGCAAAGATTCAGTATTTGTTGCGTTAGGCCAGAGGCGTAAACGAAGGCCACGTGTTCTGTGCTACCAACATGTTCCTCTCTCCATTAGGGCCCCCTGCCTGTGTCTCACAACGAAGGACATTGCTAATGCCGATATTGGAAGGAGGAACTGAAAAACTGCTTCTGTGGCCCCCGTGCCTTGCTCTTCTCATGGCCTTGCACTAATGGGAGTGGGGCCTTTGCTGAGGTAACGTTTAGCCATCGGCAGGACCCTTTCACACATTTTCTGAGAATCCATTGACAAAAACAAGCAGGATGCCCCGGAACAGGGCCTTCTCCGAGCCAGAATACTCAGCGGAGTACTCAGCAGATTACTCAGTCAGCTTGCCCTCAGACCCCGAGCATGGGGTCGGCCGGACCCATGAGGTGACGGTGAGGAACTCGGGTTCATGCCTCTGCTTGCCACGTTTCATGCGCCTCACGTTTGCTCCAGAGTCCTTGGAGAACCTCTACCAGACCTACTTCCGTCGACAGCGCCATGAGACTCTGCTGGTCTTGGTGGTCTTTGCTGCCCTCTTCGATTGCTATGTTATCATCATGTGCACTGTGAAGTACACCTCTGAGAAATTAGCGCCCACCTTAGCAGCCTCGGTGGGCCTGGCTGTCCAGATCCTTGTTTTTGTCTTATGCAAGTATGAACTCCTGCCAGACCGCGTCACCCGGAAATTCATGCCCTACTTCCTGTGGATACTCATAGCTGCCCAGATATTCTGCTACCTGGGCCTGAACTTTGCCCGCTTCCATGAGGCCAGTGACACAGTCGGCTGGCAGGCCTTCTTCATCTTCTCCTTCTTCATCACCCTTCCCTTGCGCCTCACACCTATCGTCCTTATCTCGGCCATCTCCTGCAGCATCCACACGTTGGTGCTGGGGGTCACCATCGCACAGCAGCAGCAGCAGGCTTTAATTGATGGACAACTTTTGATGTGGCAGGTAAGGATCACTGCAGTTGATTTTGGCAGAAGTAGACCATGAGGCAATGGAGGGCTAATAAAGGGAAGAGAAGATGGGCTTCTTCTGCTTTGAGCAAAAGACTATTGAGCTTGTACAAGCAGGGAAAGTGCATGAGCACTTCTAGGGGGTTCTAGAAACGACATGTCTCAGGTGGACCAAGGATGCTCTCGGTCTTCCTCCTCCCCCACTCAGGAAAATGGCAGAAGTATTATATGTTCAACAGGTAGAGATGGACAGAATATGGAATCTGTCATCAATTCATGACCTTTAGTTTTTTTTTAATGCTACATGTACAGAATTCCAAATGTAATGTAGTGTATACTATGCACAGCTTTCATTCCTAAGAACCACAAATGCCTCTAATCACAAAACAAAAATGGTTTCTAGGCCTCAAGATTTTGCATGAAGTTCCATTGCACAGGACCACAGGACTTGGTGATATGTGAAGCTATAACTGCTCCTTTCTTATGGCTCCATGTCATGGCCCCTGCGCCATTTTACTGTCTTAGAGCCTTTCACTCATGGAGCTCTTGCTAGAGAATGCTGAAAGAATGACAGATTTGGGATTTTGCATCCAGAATAAACAGAAAAATAATACTGATCTGTATAATTTTATTTTTTTTGCCTGAGGGTGCAATCCTAATCTGGAGTTAGGCCGGCACAGTTAGGCCAGCAAAGTTTGCCTGGGACACAAGGGATACCGTAAAATGTTTGGACCACTCTTGGAGTCAGAGAGGCCAGCACACAGCTGTGCGCCATCCTCCCTGACTCCGGGAGTAGTCCATACTCGCTTAACGGTGTTCCTTGTGCCAGCCAAACTGTGCTGGCCTAACTCCAGGTTAGGATTGCACCCTAAGTTATTTTTAATTTATAATGCACAATTTGAAGGCTTTATTTTAGGCTAACATCTCAACAGCCCTGATTGTCAGCATATACTGGGACTCTGAATGGTGTACCAAAGCCAAACTGGGCTTGTAAACAGTATGCCCTATTCGTATCCAATGAGAACATAAGAGTCTACACAGGTGGTCCAGTGGCATGAATCCTAACTCCCCCCCCCAAAAAAAAACAGCAACCAGTGAACAGAGACTGATTTGATTTGGTGTATGCGTGGGCCAGCTGATTTTTTTGAAAATATAACACATTGCTTGTGCCGTAAATCAAGCAAGGCCAGGCAGAAGGTAGATCAGGATCTCTTGATAGATCAGCAAAGATTTACGATTCTCAGGTCCCAATTTTCCAGCACCAATGCAGCTGAAATGTAGGCCTGAAGTAAAGGAACAAATGTCCCCTTACCTTGAGGAGGCCTCTGTGATTGCCCACCCCTCAGGATGCAGTGCACGCACCTCTTTGGTACAACTGCATCTGTGCTGGAAAGGGAGATAGACTTGAACCCTTAGTCATTTAAGAATATTGCAAGTAAATGCAAAAATTATTTGCTAGGGCTGGTGCTTTCCTCTAGTAATTGGTTGCTTTAGCAGGGTGCAACTATCATCTCTTGTACTGCCCTGCATGGCCTGACTGGTGTGCCCACAGTGCACAAGATACTCTTGAAGATTGTGTGGTGCAAACATGGGGAGGCCAAATGTCCGTGCTGCTTGAAGTGCTTGGGTTGATTTTATGGGCTGTTCCTGTACCAATATGCTTTCTCCTGTTGGGATAGAAGGACTGTTATTTGAATCAGGTTTAGTTTTCTTTTCTTTTTTAATGGCAAATATTATTTTTAAGAATATAACACATTTTTGGCACAGGAAATAGAAAAATAGAGTATACATTTGTGAGAACAGATGAATAAATGAATGTGGACAAAACTAACTTGGAACATTTTGAACAGAAATGTAATCTCAGCCCAAAGGGAAGCCCACCATTGACGGGAAGAGACTTGATGCAAATGCATACAAGGGTACTAAGACATAAAGGTGTAAATCCAAGGACCACAGGCATATTTATTTCCTAAGGAGTACATGGGTATAGGTTTTCACAGGCTTCCTTCAAAATGAAGGCCTCCTTGTTTTTGTGGTAGATATCAGGCTAAGAGATACTTTTCCTTCCTTCCCCCCTTTTAATCTTCTACGTTGTCACTGGCATGTGAACTTGAAACATGTATTTCATCCATCGTTCTTCATGCCTAATAGGTTGCATGGATTGACTGAGATAATGTCTGTATGTAAAACGAAAAACTCCATCAGTTGGCCCTGAAGGCTTCCCCTGACTTATTCATCCCCGATTGGAGGCCTGTTCATAATGGACTCTTCTGGGATTTGTGAAATGATTGATGTTTCTTGTATTGAGAAGACAGAGAGGCAGAACAGTTCTTTTGGCTGACAGATAAGGTCTCCTTGGCAGGCAGGTCTCAAATTATTTGAGGCTTGGAAAGTCAGAAATGGGATTTTGAAGTGTCCAGAAAGCTGTAGAAAGCTCACGCTTCTTTTAAGCGGGACTTTACTTGTGGTCCCAAAACACACATGGTGGCCAGGGATGTGGCTCCCCCATGAATGGTGTTTCTGCTGACCTCTGGCATCAGAGGAACCATAAGCGTTACTCTCCATTTAGTTATATGGATGAGAGCCTGCAGGGAGGGCAGCCATTCTTTCACAGTTGTATGGAACTATGGTTGATCCAATGGCAAACACAAAGATGGCAGAATATAGGGCAGCTTCTGGAGAGAAAGAGGGGAAGCAGTTTTGGATAATGCATGCACTTGTCACAGAAGGTATACCCTCATGCATGAAAGAAAGCATAGGGGAATGTCTCTTCTAAAGAGTGCCTGTTATTCAAGGATTTAATTCATTTATTTTAGTATGTATGTCTCTCTCTCTCTCTGTGTGTATGTATTCTGAGAGAGAGAGAGAGACTGCTTTTTCTTCTATAAAGTAGCCCAAACTGGCTAACAATACATGTATAAATATTTATAAATAAAATTAAAATAAAAAATTAAAATAAAAAGAAAATAAACAATTTTTTTAAAAAATATAATAAACAATAATTATAAGCAATTTTAAAAATCTCCCTAATTAATTGGGGGCATCTTTTTAATTGATCGAAATCAAATAAGCATTTGTCTTATTATTGCCAAATGGGGAGGCTGAACTGAGACAACAATGGCTCATGGCCGCCTAGTGAGAATTGGGACCACTGATCTTGTTCACAAGGTGCTATGTTAGCTAGTCAGCAAAAATGGTAAATATACATTAATTAAAAAAGGGAGAAGCAGTAATAAAATAAGTTTTAAAAGTTAGACATAAAGTTTAGATTAGCAAGGCCTCAGGCTGTGAAGGCGTTAGACAGGCCTGGTCTATCCATGAGGCCAGCTGAGGCTGAAAGTATGGGGAGGGTCTCCACCCTTTGACTGCAACGTATTATCTCTCCAGCCATTCGGTAATGTACTTGTGTACACATAATGCTATCTTCAGTGCGTGTATGAGCAGAATGAGACGTGGTGGCACTGCGGGTTAAACCACTGCTGCCGGGCTTTCTGACTGGAAGGTTGGGAGTTCAAGACTGTTCAACGGAGTGAGCTCCTGTTGCTTGTCCCAGTTTCTGCCAACCTAGCAGTTCAAAAGCACGTAAAAATGTCAGTAGATAAACAGGGACCACTTCGGTGGGAAGGTAACGGCGTTCCGTGCGCCACGGCGTATAGTCATGCCGGCCACATGACCACGGAAGCTTGTCCTTGGACAAATGCCGGCTCTACAGGCTTAGAAACGGAGATGAGCACTGCCCCCTACAGTCGGTCACGACTAGATCATTCGGTCGTGGGGAAACCTTTACCTTTACCTTATGAGCAGAATACATGCCTGTAATGTTTGTAGTAGAAAGAGCTCCTGAACAATCCATCAGTCATGAATGTGAGGAATACCAAGAGGAGCATATGGGGAGAGATGCTCTTCAGGTTGTTCACAAGCCATCCTCCATAGAGCCAATGTAACTTTGCCGATAGGAAAATGGACAACTGAGCTATGGTTGGTGGACAGAACTTTTCAACCAGCAAGTTCTCAAAGCAACAAACAAAGTGTCTTTAAGCACATGCATGTCAAATGCAAGCCTTGTTTTGAATACGTGTCCACAGTGCATTGAGGAGGAAGAGATGGATAGACAGAGCTGCTCGTGGGTGATAGAGCTGGGACTGGGGCATGCCTAAGAACATAAGAAGAACCCTGCTGGATCAGGCCAAAGGCCCATCTAGTCCTACTTCCTGCATCTCACAGCAGCCCACCAAATGCCTCTGGGAGCACACAAGACAAGAAGATACTTGCATCTCACTGCCACTCCCCTGCATCCGGCACTCTGAGGTAGCCTACGTCTAAAACCAGGAGGTTGCACCACCCACTGTGGCCTATACCTGCGATGAACTTTTCCTCCAGAAATCTGTTCAGTCCCCTTTTCAAGCCATGTAGGCCAGACACTATCGCCACCTCCTGTGGCAAGGAGTTCCACAGATTAGTAAAAAATCTAAATTCCACCCACTTAGTAAAAAATTTTTATCTGTTCTAATTCTTCCCCCCTTATTCTGGTGTTGTGAGAGAGGGAAAAAGAACATCCCTCTACCTACTCTGTCCATCCCATGCAGAACTGCCTGCTTGTGTTCTCTTGTAGGGTTTGCACAAAGTTGGCTTTTAAACAGTTCTGTGTTTTTTTTCTTTCCAGCTTATTTTTTTTTAATGTGCAGCCTGACCCTAAGTGTATAGAACGTCCTCAGAAGTAAGTATCATTGATCCCAACTCAATGCATAGGATTGGACTCAACTTTCAAGACTGGCCTATGGGCTATTTTAAATTAGCACGAATGACATGGATTAATGTATAAACATTGAAATTAATTTTTCTTTCTCTCTGCTGCTGCTGCTGCATACGCAAAACCCTGTCCTGCTTTTATTCACACTGATGAGTCAGTAATAGCAACCAACATTCTGCTTTTGTATTTGCAATTCCTCACATCCCTGTAGGCATTATTGATTATTCTAAATTAATTTGTTTTAATCAGCTTTTTGTTAATGGGACAAGGAGAAATCTGATGACAAAAGAAAGGCAGTATAATTACTGGTTGTTGTTATTGTTGTTGTTGTTATACATTGCTTTGGATAATTTTCTGTAGAAAAGCAGTTTATAAGTACTATGAAGTAAACAAACATATCTGATTAGGAGCCCTGCTTTACGCCTAGGATTGTATAGTACAGAGTGAAGAGAAAACCTACATTTTAGCCACCTGGATTAGTATGGCAGAATCCTCAATCCATTCGTTTAATGATCTTTTGTATGCTCCCTGCCCAGAAATGGCAACTATTTTTTAAAAAAATCCTACTATTTAAAATTTTTTGAAGCCGTGTACAGATACTAATTTAAAACCAATAAATACTGTTTAAAAAAGCAAAAATGCAACAAACAAACAAACAAACAAACAAATAGCAACAGCAGAACCCAAAGAAACACAAACCAAATGTACAGTCCATCCAAACGTCCCTGAACAGCCACACATTTGGACCAGACTGCATAATGAATGTAAAGATGGGGCCAGGTGGTCTTCCCTGGAAAGGGTGTTCTGCTGTATTGACACCATGATTGAAAAGTCCTGCCCCTTGTATTGACCTGTTGATTAGTCTGCCTGGCAGGGAACATTCAAGAGAACATTTTAGCTACTTGTGGAAGGGTTTCTGCTATTCTTCACGTTCCCAAGCTGCATCTGTCATTTAAAGTACTTGACATCAAAATGTCTCCAAGAGGAGGATGCCCAAATGTTCTCAGTGCTACATGTAGATCTCTCTCTCTCTCTCTCTCTCTCTCTCTCTCTCTCTCTCTCTCTCTCTCTCTCACTCACACACACACACACACACACACACACACACACACACACACAGAGGCCCTGCTATAATACAAGAGGAGAAATATGTGATGACGAACAAAGTGGAAAAGAAAGCATTTTGGGTACCAAAACTTGGAAGTTACAGAATGACCAGGTGGGAGGGACATAGTGGAGCTAGAGCTGGAAAAGGTGCAGAAGAGAGTGACAAAAATTATTACGAGGCTGGGGCACCTCCCTTATGAAGGAAGACTGCAGCGTTTGGGGCTCTTCAGTCTGGAAAAAGGTGCCTGAGGGGGGACATGTTTGAGACATATAAAATTATACACGAAAGGGATAGAGACAATAGAGGGATGTTCTTTTCCCTCTCTCACAATACCAGAACCAGGGGACATCCACTGAAACTGAGTGTTAGGAGAGTTAAAACAGATAAAAGGAAATATTTTTTTACCCAGCGGGTAATTAAGCTATGGAACTCCTTGCCGCAAGAGATGGTGATGGCATCTGGCTTAGATGCCTTTAAAAGGGGACTGGATGGATTTCTGGAGGAAAAGTCCATCGTGGGCTATAGGCCATGATGGGTTGGGCAACCTCCTTACATTAATAGTAGGCTGCTTCAGAATGCCAGGTGCAAGGGACTGGCAACAGGATGCAAGCACCTGGTAGACCACCTTTAGGCACCTGGTGGGCCACTGTGAGATACAGGGAGCTGGACTAGATGGGCCTTTGGCCTGATCCAGTGGGGCTCTTCTCATGTTCTTATGAGGGCTTTTGAAGGGACTGTTCTGGGAAAGAAGAACATCCCAGCTGAGTTGATGGAGTGGGCCATTCTGTCTCATATCTCCCTCTGCTTCAGCTAGGTTGAAATAATATTTTAAGTTCCTTATCATCCTAGATAGAGTGTCCCTCCACAACTAGGGTGGGAAATATTTTCATAGTCTCGACTGCCAGCATTAGAGCTGGCCCAAGACTTTAAATGTGACACACTGCATGGCTGTGCTGCTTGGTCTGGCGTGGCCGTGCGACATAAAAAACAGATTCAGTTCTCAGATTGTGCACGGCACTGTCAGAGATCAAGCCTGGCCCAGCAGCTTCTGTAGGGGGTCAGGTCTAGTCATATATCCTGCTCAGCCCAGTTGGTGTTCAACCAGTTGCCAGTCTCACTGGTTTTTATCTTTACTGGCCACAGCATGACGGTGGTATAGAGGCTATGCTTTTGCCTAGGATCTTTCATGCCCCAAGTTTACAGCCTGTTCTGGGTTCAAGTCAAATGAGATCTGTCATATGGAAAGGGATCTGTTAGGCATTGCCACCAACTATGGAATCTAAGCTTGTATGGAACACAATCCATGGGTGACCTGGTGGCATTGGAAAAGGGCAGTGCCCCCAATTGCAGGGAGGCATCCTACAAGAGGCCAAGCACTGTAGTATGGTCAGGGAACAAGATCAGAGACAGCCCCAGATGCAGGATTTGCAGACCCAGTAGTCAATGAGAAGAATAGTAAAAATTTTGCTCAATAAAAAAGTAAGCATTCTATAACCTAGAGTTACTTGCCTACTTCCATTTTCCTACCTGCTCAGTGCCTTGTTTCTGTGTCATGGGAACTTCTGTTGAGAACAGTAGCCAGAAACAATGGTTAGTCCATTCAGACATCATACCAAACCATGGTTAGCCCAAATTCCATTTTGAATAGTGATTTCTAATTCAGGTTTGTTGGGTGATTACAAGACAAGGTTGATTGGAGAGTTAAAGCAGATAAAAGGAAATACCTTTTTTACCCAGCTATGGAACTCCTTGCCACAGGAGGGGGTGATGGCATCTGGCCTAGATGCCTTTAAGAGGGGACTGGACAGGTTTCTGGAGGAAAAATCCATCGTGGGCTATATGCCATGATGGGTGGTGCAACCTCCTTACATCAATTGTAGGCTACTTCTATTGTTGACAGGCTGGCTGGTTTTTAAACTTTTGCTTATATTTTATGAACCACGGGGCTTGTTGTTGTTTTAAATTTTAATTGTTTTAATATTGTTTTTAAATTATTGCTTTTTAATGTTAAATTGTGAATTTTATTGTATTTTACTGTTTTTGTTGTAAGCCGCCTTGGGTGCCTTTGGGCAGAAAGGCGGGGTATAAATTAAATAAATAATAATACTTCAGAATGCGAGGTGCAAGGGAGTGGCAAAGGATGCAAGCATCTTGTTGTCTACTGAGCTCCCTGAGGCACCTGGTGGGCCACTGTGAGATACAGGAAACTGGACTAGATGGGCCTTTGGCCTGATCCAGCAGGGCTCTTCTTATGTTCTTATGATTACATGGGTCACATGGGTTTTTAATTTGAATGTCACACCAACCCATAGTTAAGCTTCTTACCCATCGTGTAGTATGGTGCCTGGACTGAGTCTTTCATATCTGCAAGACAATATTTGCCATGAAAAGATTTTCCTAATAAGGTTGTTTGCATCACAGCTGTGAATGCTAACACTTGAGATCTGAGTGTGTCACCAAGCAAGCAAGCAAGCAAGCAAGCAAGCAAGCAAGCATGGAGCGTGTGTTTTATCATGTTGCTATTTCTGGACCTTTAGTGCTCTGTGACAGATGGAGCACGTGCTTCCTTTCTCTCCTTGCAGCTGTGTGTGTATGTGCACATCCTTTTCTGAAAAGCCAACAACCCAAAACTTCAGGTCTGCAAAACGTGGACCAGGAAGCACATTCAGAGCTTTGCAGTAGCTGGACAAACTATTTTTTTGCTCCAGAGAATTGATAAAAAGGGATTGCTGCTCAGAGTCTGTAGACTGATCCCACTTTTGTCTTTGGTAAGCAGGTTTCCAGGTTTTATATGGTTTCAAAACATGCATAACTTGTTTGACCAAGTACCACATGGAGGCAATATTGTTTGTACTGAACCGTCTTTGGCACATGCCTTGCTGCAAGAGTGTCCTCACAACTGGTATGATTGGCCAATAACGTCAGTGTTGTGAGGTGCTTGAATTTTCCTTTTTTATGCCATGCTGGCAGTTCTATCTGTGTTTGTTTATTGATTGTATGCTGAAATTTCACACAGATGGTGAGCAAAGTATGTTACTGACTGACCAGGAAATTCTGCTCAGCATCCACACCTGACCTTTCACTCCTTCATGCAGTGGTAGTTAACTGCCTTTGGTGCTCTTCCATAGGGCATTTGTATTTGGCCATCAGCTCCGCCAAACATTTTCTGTTTCATCCAGTGAATGCTGGGTTTTCACTTCGCTTCCTAAGAGCACCTTTCCTTGGGTGGTGTGGCTGCCGTTTATCATATTTTCATTGTGTAAAGCAGTGGTTCTCAAACGTTTTAGCACCAGGACCCACTTTTTAGAATGACCCACCAGAAGTGATGTCATGGCCAGAAGTGCCATCATTGTGACACCAGAGCCTGCTGCTTTCCTGAGAATGCAGCAATTAGTTGGGTTATTTCTCAGCCATTTTCCAATAGCAAAGTGAATCAGAAAGGGAAAAAAAAGCCTATTTATAACCTTGACACAATAATAACAAAAATAACCACACAGCATCCCTTTCCAACATCCCATATTTTCAATATGGCTGCCCTAGATGCTTTGCAACCCATCTGAAATTGTCTTGCGACCTGATAGGTTCCAAACCACAGTTTGGGAACCACTGGTCTAGAGATTATTATTGCACTATCAATATGTAATACAAAGTACTTTACAAAATACAAAAGGACAGGACTCTGCCCCAAGAGCACTACAGTCTAAAACGGGTGTCAAGGCCCATGGGCTGGATACAGCCCCCAGAAACTCTTTATCCAGACCTTGGCCTCTCTCAGCACCATTAACTTCTCTCAGCTGCAGAGCTCTGCTGAGGTGTTCCTGCTGAAAGGGCAGCCCACGTAACCATTGGCCTCTCCCATATCTTGAAAATATCAAGATTTGCATATTTTCTCATCTGCCTTTTGCAACTAATGAGTTACTAAGAGAGAGAAAAAAATGCTTATTTCTGGTCATGAACTGTTAATGACATCACTTCCTGCTTTATGAAATCACTCTCAGCCCTCAGCAGGCATTGTGAATACTATTCAACCCACTGTATATTAGTTTATTAAGAATATTTATATATTGCTTTTCAACAAAAAATTCACGAAGTGGTTTACAAAAAAAATCAGATAAATTATCCCTGTCCCCAAAAAGGCCCACAATTAAGAAGATGCAGAAGAAACACCAGCAAACTGTCACTAGGAAGGACATTGCGCTGGAGTTAAGAGGGGCAGGTACTCTCCCCCTCTCTCAATGTAAAAGGGGCACTCAGTGAAAAACTGCCTCTTTGCCCAGTTAGCTGGGGTAGTGGGGTCTGCTTCTTGGAATGAGCTGGTGTGAACTACTGGCAGGTGGCAGATCCTGGATTTCCTGCTTTGGCTGATTATGATTCACCCTCCTGCAGCTCCCCCACCCACCCGCAAAATCCAGCAGTGATTTCAGAGGCTCGTGCTAAATGACATTTTTGTATTTTGCTTGTGGTGGAGTGCTGAGGGACAACTGCTTCATTGCAATCAGTGATGAAAAGCATCAAAAGGTTGAAAATAAGTGGTTAGGCTTGAATGAGCACCAAGTACTATCCAGACAAAGAGCTCATCATACAACTTTCTTGGACTGTTCCACTTTGGAATTAACCTAGTCCCTAAACAGACTAAAAGCTCAATCCTGGCCACTCGAGCAGCGGTAGCCAGGTGGCTGTGGATGCATCCCATTGCAGCCAGGCAGCTGCACGAGGCTCCGCAGGAGAAGGGGATGTTTGTCCCCTGTCCCCATGGTAAGGGCACAGGCAGGTGATGGGTCTACTTGCCTCTGCACCAGTATTTAGCTGGCACAGAGACAAGGATCTCTGTGCTGGGCTGTGTGGCCTGACACTGAGGTCAGGATCCGGTGGCGAGGGTCACTGCCCGTCTCTCCCACAGCTCCGCCCCTCCCCCCGCCCAGGAATGCCCTCCCACCCTGCCTGAAATGGCTGTACTGCCAGCGACCAGTGCTTGCATCACTTGCGTGCTTGTGTTGCCGCCTTTGGGCACCTTTTGCGACACAAGTGTGGGCAGTACACTCGTATCGCCCACGCTATGACCCATAGGATTGGGCTCATTCCTATCCAATTTTCCAATGCTGATGTAGCCACAATGCAGCCCTGAGGAAACAGAACAAACATTCCCTTACTTTGATGAGGCCTCCGTGATTGCGCCCCCCCCCCCCCTGCAGGATGCAGCGCATGCCTTGGTGGCCGGGCTGCATCTGTGCAGCAAAGTTGGATAGGATCGGATAAGAAACAAATCACACTATAAATACATAATATGGTCTGTTTGTTTGTTTCTGGAGGGTGCCTGAAATGACACAAAACCACAGCAGAGGAATGAATTTTTTAGCTGTTTTCCCTGGCATGGTTCCCGTCAAACCGCTGTGCATACCTTTTTAAAAAACCATTGAAAGCCAAACACTGAAATGAAGTGCAAATTTTTGCAAAATCAAAGCTGTTGGTTTCCCATGATGCTTGGCTGTTTCACAGGGAACAGTGTTTCGATGCTGCAGGGTGTGATTTCGGAAGGGGACACGATGTTTATTTGGGGTATACACCTTGTGAATCTTGAGTCTTCCTCCTCAACCAGAAAACCACTACACTGCAGATGGATCACCATTGCACAAAAGCCCTCTCTTCCACCCAATTAAGTTTTCTGAAACAATTATTATTTGTCCTAGTTCACCCTGTGTTATACTGTGGGCAATTCTGAAAGCATGCGTACATTTAAATTAACTACTTTGAGAATATTCATAGGATTATAATCTTTTTTGGTAACGGTGATAACCTGCTGAGGCCTAAGCAAAGACTTTTTTTTCCATCTGGAAGGTGCATCTGAGTGACAACGAAGCCTCCGCTTCTGCAGTAGCAGGATAGTCAGCAGCACATGATTCCCTGTGTTAATTGTTTCTGTGGTACAGGGAGTCCAGGGCCAGCAAAACCTTGGCAACGCTGCATGCCTGTGTCTCTCCACATTGGAAGAAGAGGAACATTATGTCCAGAAAGAAATATCCTATGCTGAGCTGCTTTTATTCTGATTGTTATTGTTATACAGACTTTCGGATGGTTCCCCTGGGGAGGTGCTATTAATAGGTTTGGTGTTTGAGGAGCAAGACCATTTCTGTGCTTGTAGTCGGTGATTGCAAGGCAGGTGGTCAGAGATTTGCAGTGGCGTTCCTGGGGGGAGAGCAAAATGCTGAGTCTTGCAGGAGCCTGAGTTCCTGTGTAACATGGCCCCTCCCCCTCTCCTTCAGAGCCATTCGCAGCTCAGAGGACTGGCTGGGAGGATTTGCTCTCTGAGCCGCAAATGGCTCTACAGGTGAGGTGGAGGGGCCACATTACACAGGAGCTCAGGCCCCTGCAAGGCTTATCATTTTGCCCCCCTTCTAGGAACGCCGTTGGGGTTTTGGTTTTAATAGGTTCCTTCCTCCCTCTGAAACTCAGGGCACAATCCTAACGTGGAGTTAGGCCAGGCAAGTTTGACTGGCACAAGGACCACTGCTCGTTTGGACCATTCTCTGAATCAGGGAGGATGGCGCACGTCTGTGTTCTGACCTCGGACTCTGAGGACGCAATCCTAAACTGAGTTAGGCCGGCATAAGCTAAGCCAGCAAAGTTTGGCCAGCACAAGGGACAGCACAAGGTAAAGTACCACTCTTGGAGTCAGAGAGGCCAGCATAGAGACGTGAGCCATCATCTCGGACTCCAAGAGTAGTCTAAAAACACTTTATGGTGGTCCTTGTGCTGGCCAGACTTTGCTGGCTTAGTTTATGCCGGCCTAACTCCAGTTTAGGATTGCGCTCTGAGAGTGCATACTCCACACTGTCCCTTGTGCCAGCCAAGGCCTAACTGTGTCTTGCTGGCCTAACTGTGCCAGCCTAACTCCAGGTTATGATCACACCCTCTAACAGGTTATCATCTGTTTCCTCTATTTTTGTTTCCTTGCCTGAAACCAGCTTCTAGCACCTCCTTCTTAAGCTGTCGCCCAAGACCTGTAATGCCGTTTTCTCCATCTTTCTCTCTTCCCTGAACATCGCCCTTCCCATATCCAGCCAAGCTGTCTCTTCCTGCTTCATCCTCCAATTATACTTGGCTGCATGCATCCAGTTCCACCTTCCCTCTGTGCTTGTCGTGCCGGTGTCCCATACTATACCCAGAGCCAATTAGCCAATTTCTGTGATTCTTTCTATGAGGTGCCTTGAGTGCATGGGAAAAGAAAAAGAGAACTATTTAAAGTCAATGAAATAAATGCTTTAAATGAATGAATATTCGTACTCTGAGGCTCGCAGCTTCTCAACTGGCCCAGAGGTGTGGAGGGACAATATTCTGGCTCATGGATGAAGCAGGGCAGAGTTTTCAAGGTTCCAGAAAATTCTCCTGTGCCCAAGCCATTTGCTTCGCACAACAACTGCAGGCCCCACCTTGGGTTAGACACAGCTGCTTCTGCTTCTAGACTGCAGGCTCCTTTGGTCAGGGGTTGCCTTCCTAGGCCAGTCCTCTGCTATTTATAGGAGCGCTTGTGTGTACACAAAGTAGCTGTCACAATAGCTGTGCACCCTTGGAGGTTGTCAGCCCCAGTTGCTTTCTTTCCATCAGCTCTGCCTCTCGGCTGTTGGGGTTTGTTTGTGTTTTCGGCTTCTCGGCTCCCTGCCCTCTTTAAAGCTAATTGCTTGTGTTTAACGTGGGTAACTGAAGCCCTGGACAGCCTCCACAGGGAGTCCGATGCCTCTTGAGGCAGAAGCAACACAATAAACACCGTGCAGGGCGCCAGGAAGGTCTTCAAACGCTCTCTCTCAACACCTTCCTCTGCAGAGTAAAAGTTGGAGCAAGGTTTTTCAAACTCCTCTGGTTTCATGAGGCACATCCAAGCCAGTGGTGTGTGTGAGTGTATGTTACAGTCAGTCCTCTTCAAAAGCTCGCTATCTGCCGATCTGCTTATCTGCAAGAGACAGAATTGCTACTTACCAAGTTATCTGCACCTCTGTCCTCATTATCTACTATGTAGACACTATGCAGGCACCCGTGACCAGCATTGACCCCTTAAAATGGCTGGCAGAAGCATCTACTGGCCATGTTTAAGGGGTCCATGCTGGTCGCAGGTGCCACTCTGAAGATCCCTGCAGACTCTGGAAGGTCTCTGCAGCATTCAGAGATCTTTTGGCACTCCCTGCTTCACTCTGCTGGCTTCCTGAGGGTCTCTGCTGGACTCATCTGATGGCAGATAATGTACCCCTTGAACTTAACCCCATTGATCCCATAGGATCAGTGGTTTGTTATCTGTGAATTCACTGTTCCCAGGATTTCCAGGAACTTAACCCTAGTGTATAATGAAGACTGACTGTATGTGGTCTGCTCATAGAAGTTTCCATTGTCTGTTGCTTTTATGGGAGGAGAGGAGAGGAGGGTTGGTTGAGCAGGGGCTTCATGTGCAGAGCATCTCTGGCCCAGTTCCTGTGAACACAGGTGATGGGAGAGAGGTCCTTATGCTGAGTTGGCTGCTTAACTCGTCTAGCTCAAGTTCCCAAAGCTATGGCCACATCTAGCCCACTATTTTGACAGTGGATAGGTCCAGTGGTGGCATCATCATCATCATCATCATCATCATCATCATCATCATCATGGATTATTTATTTGAATGATTTCTATTCTGCCAACCACACACTTGCAAATATTTTCTCCTGTTGCAAAATTCTTAGAGTTGTATACAAAATGTATGTATTCCATAATTTGCCCACTGTGGCCCACCATAATAGCAAGACTGACAGCCCAATCCCACTGTCAGGCTGCATTGCCAGAGTTCACATTCCAGCTGCACAGCTCGACTTACGGCGCCTGAAATGTGGCACTATGTAGCACTCGACCAGGCCACTGCCAGAAACAGTGAGTGGCACTGGCTGCACAGGAGCAGCCTCTCTGGAGCCCCTGATGCCTAGAAGTCAGTTGCAGGGACAGACTGCAGATGGAGAGGGGGAGGAAGTGGGAGGACTGACGGTGTCTCTAGGCAGGAGAGGAACTGGGGGCAGGATTTGGCAGAAGTGGTGCACACTGGACCTTATCCCCTCTGTTTTGAACCTCCCCACCCCTTTTCTCTCCTTGGACATAGGCCACCAAAATAGGTGGCCTGTGTCCATGGAGACTCAGTGGAGGTCAGGTAGCCTACCAGGAAGTAAATACAAAATAATTGTACTTATTTCTTGCAGACTCTCCAATCACATTCCCCGCAACCATAGGATGCAGTGCATGCCTTTTTTTGACACCGCTGCATCAACGCTAGTGGCAGTGGGTAGGCTTGGGGCCTGAGTGATGTGGCCTTGCTAGCTGGGAACCCTGGTCTGTGCTGACTGGGGAGCAGCTCTCGAGGGTCTTTCCCTTCTTTGAGATGCTGCCAGGGATTGAACCTGGTCCTTCGGCATACAAAGCAGGTGTTCTGCCCACCGAGTCCCTTCCCTGTCCAAGAACCTGGGGAGTTGCTGTCAGTCTGAGTAGGCAGTTTGGGGATTGCTGGACCAAGGATCTGATCTAGCATGAGGCAGCTTCCTGTGTACAGTGTCCTGTATAGAGGTCTTCCCTACGCAATAGGATAAGGATAAAGGACTAGGGCTTTATGTGGCTTTCTTCTTCATACCATGCAAAGTAAGATTCTTCTTGCAAGATGTGGCAATAGCTGGAGGCTCCAATGGATTTATAGACAGATTGGACAAATTCATGAAGGAGAATATAAGTGGTGATTAGTCAGGATGATGCTACAGAATCTTCATGTCCAGAGGCAGTGGATCATCAGAGGCATCTGATCATGTGGGAGGGCTGTTGCAGTCCCACCCTGCTAATGAGCTTCCTAGGCCACAGTGGAGAGCAAGTAGCCAACCCTTGTTCTTATGCAGCCAGACCCTTATGTTCTTGTGACACATGGTCAAGTGTATCTGTCACTTTAAGACAGAGAAATGCTCCAACAGGAAGGAAGGATTGGAAGGAACTGGAGCAGGGAATTGAAAGGCAAATAGAGACGAAAATGCAGGTTTTCTTTTTTCCAGGAAAGGTATATTGGTGGTGGAGGTGGTTCATCTGAGCCACAGTAAAGTTGCTTGTTTTCTTCTTGTATTAAAAAGATATCACCTTTGTTTGGACAACAAGCAACTTTATAAGACACCTCCCTGAACAGGTGTCTTCTGCTATGGTTCTGTCCCTCAGCCTTCATTATGACTGACGGTTTAATTTTATTTTTATAATAAATATGGTGCATTTTAATGCACTTGTGAACCCATTTAACTAGTGATTTTGTTAATTTTATCTGCTCATTTTTAAAAGCAGAAACTGAGCTGGATTAGTTCATGATATTGACTATTTCCAGATCCCATCTCGGATGGTGAATGCAACAGCCCTCTTCCATTGTTGCTGCCATGTACAGTATCTGGCACTCAGATAGACTGCCTCTGGACATGGAAGTTCTAGATGGCTGATAGCGTGCAGTAGATTTCTCCTCTTTTTTACCTCCATGAATTTTTTTTAAAATCTCATTTTAAAGCCACCCTAAGTTCATGGCTTGGCAGATAAGATTTGTTGCAGGAAAAACAGAAGTGAAATTTGACAGCCGTGTTATGGATATAGCCATAAAGTTGCAAAGGGTAAATTTTAAACAAACAAAACCACACAGACCACATCAGACCACAAACCAGCAGTCTGTCTCCTGCTGTTACCAGTGCCATCATCTTTGAAGCAGCCTGACTAGCTGCCTTTTTCACATAAGTTTGATCTGAGTCATAGCAGGGTGATCATGTGCATTTCTATTTTATAAAAAGGGCTATTTGCACATTGCAATATGTGCAAATTGTGCACATTATGCACATGTTCGTGTTTTGTGCCTCTACAGTGTACCCCACTAATCTATACCCCAAACATGATGGCTTCAGGCTCTAGGTTCACTTTTTAAATGAATGTGCATACAGTCATTCACCCACAAACATGTACAGGTGTGTAGTCTACGTATACAATGTGATGTGCGAATAGCCTTTATGGTTTCACTTGTTGATTTCTTCCTATCAGTCTCCATTAAGAAGACAAGAGACGGTCAGGCTGAGTTTCCTTTCTGGTCTCTTGGCAACCTGGCTGTTAACTGGCAAAGATGATTTGCCTTTCTTTGAACAGCTTGAGGACAGGCAGGAATTCAACAAATTTATTTATTTATTTATTTATTTATTTATTTTATTTATACCCCGCCTTTCTGCCCATAGGCACGCAAGGCGGCTTACAACAAAAAGACAATAATACAATAGAATTTACAACATTAAAAAGTAGTAATTTAAAAACAATATTAAAACAGTTAAAATTTAAAATATCAGAATTTAAAAGCAACAACAAGCCCAGTGGATCATAAAATATAAGCAAGAGTATAAAAACCAGCCAGCCTGTCAACAATTAAAGGCTTTCGAAATAAAATGGTCTTCAGCCCCTGCTGGAATGTTGCCAAAGAGGGAGCAGTTCTCAATTCTAAGGGGAGGGTATTCCAAAGTTGGGGGGCCACCACCGAGAAGGCCCTCTTCCTGGCCACCATCCCTCTCACCTCTCCTGGTGGCGGCACAGTCAAAAGGGCCCCCCCCAGATGATCTGAGAGCACGGGCAGGACTATATGGGAGGAGGTGGTCCCTCAAATACCCTGGACCCAAGCCGTAAAGGCAAATGTAGCCTTCACTGTCACTGCAGCATTATTGTGTTGAGGAAAAGCTGTACTGAGAACCACCACCAATGTTTATAGATTGCATGTGGAATATGAACAGTGGAGGGAGGAATTGGAGCTGCCAGTCTTCCTTGTGCATGCGAAGAGTCCCTTTCCTGGGCCATGTTCTCTGAATTTGGACAAATTTCCCGAAGTAATAAAGCCCTCTGCAGAGAGAAGTGGGAGCATGTTTTCTGTGGCTTGCAGTAGCCATTATGACTGGGTTTAAGGTGCTCTGGGAGTCATAGCATCTGCCTTCGAACTGAATGAGTTGCCATGACAACACAAAGGTGTTAAAAATAGCAAGTTACTGGTGCAACACTGGGGGTGGGGCAGAAGAGGTAGGTTTCCCTTAGAATGTTTCTTTCGCTAAGTGGGATTTCCTTGCTGCTTTTTCCATCATCCACAGCCTTTCCTTATCATGGTAATTCCCTGCACAGTATTTTCCCCCCAGGGCAGCTTGCCCACCTGGAAGGACTGTTTGTAAGGACAAAAATTCTACTGGTGCCGCTTTCATCCTCTTCACAGCATCATCATTTATTGCTTCTATATATACTGTTATATTTACAACATTTTATACTGCTTGTAAACAATTTTTTTTAGAGTCCTTAATGTGTACTACTGAATGTTTTGCAAGAGGTGAAAATTCACAGCTGAATGGTTGCCTTGGAGAACTCAGGGTGCAATCTTAACCAACTTTCCAGCACTGAAGTAAGGGCTATGCAGCTCTGAGGTAACAAACATTCCCTCACCTTGAGGAGGCCTCTGTCACTGCCCCCCCCCCCCAACTGCAGGATGCAGCCTATACCCGTTGGCACAGCTGTGTCAGTGCTGGAAATTGGGTCAGGATTGCTCCCCCGCTTGTGTTTCATATGGCATTTCTGGTTCTGTATGGCAATTCCATGCTTAAGATAATTTTAAAAAGGATTGAGAATAAAACTGCCAATATTATTATGCCATTGTACAAATCGATGGTAAGGCCACATCTGGAGTATTGCGTGCAGTTCTGGTTGCCACATCTCAAAAAGAACATAGTGGAACTAGAAAAGGTACAGAAAAGAGTGACAAAAATTACTAGGCTGGGGCACCTCCCTTATGAGGAAAGCCTACAGCGTTTGGGATAGAAGGATGTTCTTTTCCCTCTCTCACAATACCAGAACCAGGGGACAGCCACAAAAATTGAGTGTTGGGAGAGTTAGAACAGAAAAAAGGAAATACTTTTTTTTCCCCAGCACGTAATTAATCTGTAGAACTCCTTACCACAGGAGGTTGTGATGGCATCTGGTCTAGGAGCCTTTAAAAGGACAGATTTCTGGAGGAAAAGTCCATCTCAGGATACATACCATGATGGGTGGTCATCCTTATTTTTATTTAGAACTAAGCTACCTCAGGATGCCAGATGCAAGGGAGTGGCAGTGAGATGCAAGTATCTTGTTGTCTTGTGTGCTCCCTGAGGCATATGGTGGGCTACCGTGCGATACAGGAACCTGGACTAGATGGGCCTAGGGCCTGATCCAGCAGGGCTCTTCTTATTTATTTTTACATATAGCAGGTCAAGTCGCCCAACAAAAAAACCAGTGGCCAACTTTACAACAGTCACACAACTGAATAGGCGTTCTAGTATTACATACTGATACATGGAAATGAGAGCTGACTCATACTAACACCCTAATGATTCTTTGCTGTGTCATTATAACACCTCATTGGCTCTTAGAACAATCAGTTTCATTGGTCAATTTTGAGTTAAAATCCACTTTTTGTAACAGAAGGCAATTGTGAGTTTTGTTTTGTTTTTTTGTTCTTTGGCTATTACTTTTAATAAGAATACAGTTATTTCAACATGCATTGTTTCATTGCTCTCCTCATTAAATTCTGCATCAAGTGGTCAGTTGAGGGGGAACAAGGCTGGCAGCAGTAGACCTGGGCGATGATGGTCAGGCACTGCATCAGGTGGACACGGCTATTCATTGTAACAGTTGTACTCAGATTGGTTCTAGGGAAGTGCTACATAGATAGGACTAGCAGACCCAGACCCCCTGCTGGCTCCCTAGGTCATCTGATTCCTTGTGGGATGACTAGCTACAGTTCTCCTTCCTGCTGTGATAGAGGTGATGGGGCGCTATGCAGTAGCAATGTTCAGGTCAGCTCACTCATTATTCAGTCTTGGAATGCAGGAAATAAGGTGCTGGAGACTGGCTGATGGAGACGCTCCTTTGAGACCACCCTGGATTAGCTGGCTCTTTAGATTATGGTCAATAAATGCTGATAGACTCTCCCCCATGCATTTATTCCAATTTTTGTTTAAAGTCGTCTGATTGAGTGGCCATCATAATCACCTGATGACAGTGAGTGCTACAAAAATTATCTTGCTAGTCCCCCAAGCCTCTGCATGTATTACTCCTAATAAATAATGCTTCATGTACCACATTCTTCCCGAGTGCTTAGAGTGCTTCTGTGTGCATTAACTCAGCCTAACAAATTGAGAGGGAGGCAGCTCAGGCACTGGAAACAACGTGACAAAAAGAAGTACAAGGGTGGGAGTGTGACAAGGAGACCGAAGTGAGTTGAAAGCTGTCAGCAACCGAATGGGGCTGAGGGGAGAACTTTTAGAGAATGGGACCTAGAAAGCGGGGAGAGTTGAAACAGATAAAAGGAAATATTTTTTTACCCAGCGGATAATTAATCTGTGGAACTCTTTGCCACAGGAAGTTGTGATGGCATCTGGCCTAGATGCCTTTAAAAGGGGATTGGACAAATTTGTGAAGGAAAAGTCCATCGTGGGCTATAGGCCATGATGGGTTGTGCAACCTCCTTACATTAGTAGTAGGCTACCTCAGAGTGCTGGGTGCAAGGGAGTGGCAACAAGATGCAAGCTTCTTGTTGTCTTGTGCGCTCCCTGGGGCAGCTGGTGGGCTGCTGTGAGATGCAAGAAGCTGGACTAGATGGGCCTTTGGCCTGATCCAGCAGGGCTCTTCCTATGGTTCTTATGTTCTTATGCTGACTAAACCTGTGGACAGTCCTGGAGGGTGAAGGGATGATATGATCATAGCAAGAGGTGACTTTGGCATTGAGAAGTTTTTCAGGTGGTACATAAAGGAGACAGGGAGGCTCCTGCAGATGCTGAAAAGGGTGGAAGTGACTAGATTTCCAGCTCTCAGAAGTGTATTTTTCAGGGCTGGTGCCCTGGTGCATAAGGCAGCATGCCAAATGTGGCCCACCTTACCTGGTGGTGTGCCAGTCTCTGCTCTGCTACTCACTAGTTTCAAAAAGGAAGGGGGGATGGAGCAGGAGAGGAGAATGGTGTGCTAGAGCATTTGGTTTGTTCCCCTCTACTTCTCCAGTCCAGGGAGTGCAACAAGAAGCAGCAGTGGAGGTGAGTGGGGAGATGGAGGTGGCATCCCCTAAATCGGCTGCTTCAAGCAACCACCTCAATTGGCCTTGTGACTTGACTGGCCCTGGTGCTCACAGGGAGGCACCAGCAGGGCCGGACACCACCTGACACCACCTCAGATCTGCTGCCGCCACCACAGTGCTTTGGAAGAAAAGCTCCCTGACGGTGTTCCATTGCTGGTTTATACAAACCTGGAAGTGTGGAACTTCCAGTTTTATTTAACAGGACTGCGTGATTGAAGTCCTTTATTTATATGGTCCCTGTAAACAAAAGCAGACGTCCCACATTTCCAGGTTTCTGGCAACAGCTCAATGGAGCACAGTAAGGAACAAAGTGATCCACTTCCCATTTAAGCGAGCAGGAGTTTGCATCCGTTCAGGGAGCCCTGGGGCCAAATCCTGCACTGGGCCTCCCAAGATACTCCTGCCTATTTCCTGATGGTGCCCAGGTTCTACTGGTTGTACTGGTTGCTATTGGTCTCATAAGCATGTCTTCACACAAATGCAATCCGTCAGATCAGATTCCTTCCAGCAATATTGTTCCTAGCGGGGCGGGCTCTGGTTCCTTTACTGAGCATGGAATAAAGACAATTCTCGGTTACATGCTTATTGGATGGGCTCTGTCCCTAGATACCTTCCTGCCCCTCCATGCTCAGATACTTAGAGACCTGTCATGCTTCCCCCCCCCCCCCCCAAAAAAAAACCTCTGGACATTTTAATGAAGGGAAGAGAAGAGCAAGGGCATCTGCGAGGTTTAGCAGGTGAGGCCAGGACATTGAGAGTCAAACAACTCTGTGTTCCTCCCAGATCATATTGGGAATAATTAAGGTTTGACGCATCTCACTGTGAGTGAATGGACCTGGCTGGACTGCCTTAGTGGTAAATGGGGGATTTCAACTATCCTGACATCTGCTGAAAATCTCACTCAGCTAAAGTGGGAGACACACTTTAGAAGGTAGATGAAGGAACAAGAGTAGGGGTTTGTCTGCTATCCTGGAGTTAATCAGAAGATCTTAAAATGGATGGAAAGGCATTAGAAGCTATTTTCACACTGGTGAGGAATATTCTTTCTACTCCACTTCAGTTCCTCACTGCTGCCTTATCCTGAATCAGACACTTGGGTCTTCTAAGTCAGTACTGTCAGCGCACACTAGCAGTGACTCTCCAGGGTTTGGGACAGGAATTTTTCTCTGCTCTTCCTGGAGGTACCAGGCACCTGGTACCTTCTTGGGACACTCTGCATGCAAAGTAGATGCTCTTCCACTGAACCACTACCTTTCCTGTGACCAATGGACTTGAACCAGCTGAATCACCTTGCCTGGTTTTCCTGCAATGCTCTGCCTACACCCTCACTGCATACTGGCCCAGTACTCAAAGTGGGAGAGAAAAGGACGTTGGGTGATTAAGTTTCAAATTAGGCCAGACTGAATGGTTTTAGGTCTACCTGGAAGAAAGTGGGATATCAGCATCTCACCTGACTCCGAGCTCTGGGTTGTCTAGTCCTTGACTTGGGGAGAGGACATTGTTTGGTGGTAGTGTATATGCATTGTATGTTGAAGGGTTCCCAGGGCTAGGGAAGACTGGCTGCAGGCATAGGAGCTATTTGGGTACTCAGTGCTGGCTGGACATCCAATAAGAGAGCTTTTGTTTTTAAACATGGGCCCCTTGTTTGCTGATTGAGCCCATGCATTGTGCACAGTGAACATCAGTTGGTTGGGTATCAGGAAGAAATTATTGATGGTAAGTCTGATTTGGCAGTGGAACAGATTGCCAAGGGAGGTGGATTTTCCCTCACTGGAGATCTTTAAGCAGAGGCAAAACAGGCACCTGTTGAAGAGACACTAGGAGGATTTCTTGTCACAGGCAAAGTGTTGCACTCGATCATCTTGTGGGTCCCTTCCAATTGTATTATTCTATGAAAAGGACCATGAGTAGCAGGGTTGAGAAAGACAAGGTTTCTAACAGGAGGCCTGATACTCTGGAAATCTGTTGCCAGCCAGAACTGGGCTGGTTTTTCTATATAAATTAGCTTGATGTATTCATGGATACCCACCTTATGAGATAGGTACAGCGTGCTGAATGGAGCAGTCATCATGATACATCTGTGCAGGAGAATCTTTATCATTTCTGTTCTATATAGTACAGGAATAGTGGATGTTGAGATCAATGCTTGACCTCTCACAAAATAAGGATCTAACTACCGTCATCTTCTTTTGTGCACTTTGCCTCCAATGTTCTGAGACTTATTTTTCTCTTTCATTCAAGATCTTGGCCAACATTGCCATCTACCTGTGTACCATCTGTGTGGGCATCATGTCATACTACATGGCAGATCGTAAGCACCGCAAAGCCTTCCTGGAAGCCCGGCAATCTCTGGAGGTCAAGCTCAATCTAGAGGAGCAAAGCCAACAGCAGGTAAGTGCAGAAGAACTCTGGTTATTGCTATGGTTTCTTTTCCTGTTGGATACCCGCAGGTGCAGCTAAGGAGCTGGGTTGAATGGCCACAGGGGACACGGTGGCTATACAATGGCAGAATTTCTGTATGTGTGCATGGCAGGGTGGAGCTAGCATGTGGTTTCAGACCCTAAACACTGTAGGTTTATATTGCACGCCACTAATATTCTATACTAGGATTCTGCAAATACATTCCTTATGATTCCTACAATTTATTTCATGCCAGACCCCAGACCCTGTACGTAGTATAGGAGTGTAGGAGTCCCTGCCCAGACTATAGTTGGGCTGTTTATTGTCAGATTCTTTTTCAGAAGATGAGGATAAATCATCACAACAAATCTGTGGTGTGGCTTTGGCAAGAGATAGTGCCCCAGGTGGGAGGAGCAGTTGCTCAGTGTCAGAGCCATATTCAGTTCCTTTTCTAGCATCTCAGATTCAAAAGTCTTGGGTAGCAGTGCTGGGGCAGACCCTTCTCTGCCTGAGATCCTGGAGAGCCAGTTCCAATCAGAGAACACAATACTGAGCTAAATGGACCAAAGGTCTGACTATGCATAATTTCCTATGACTTTGTGGAAGAAGGTAGTCCTGAGAAAGGATTTAAAGGAGGTCTTATTTTATTAATTAGATTTCCATCCTGCTCTAAGGAGTTGAGTGTACTTGACATGCTGTCAAGCATGGGACAACAACGCAAGTTGTCTCCCATGCAGGTTGTGCCCCCATGCAGGCCAGGCTTCCTTAGGCTTCGGCAGAAGAGCTGAGCTGAGCCATGTGTCTGGTTCAAACCATTGTCTGTGTCTGGTTCAGACACAGGCCTTGAGGCAGTGGACCTGCTTGTTGACATTATTATTACAGTATTTTTTCCTACCTACATTTGTGCAACTGCACCACAAAGGACAATGCAGAAACACACACATGCTATTTTTCAGCATATCTGGAAGGGGTCTAAAAATACACATGGCACCCTTTTTATAGACTCTGCTGCATCCAATTCACAGCTCCTGGCCCTGTCAACAGCTCCTGCTGTCTGTCCCACACCACAACGTATTCCTGATAAGCTTCGCCAAAGAGCTGTTGGTGTCAGCCTGAGCTGTGGGCTCATGGGGAGATAAACTTTTAGAGTTATCAGAGGGTGTTCGTAGAGGTTGTTAAAGAATTATTTATGGGCTACTGAGAAGGAGGGCACATTTTCAACCCAAGGCTGGGGCCATGATTCCGACATGTTGAAGGGGTCCCTTGTGAGGGGCACAAAAGTGTCATAGCAGCTGAAAGAAATGAGGAAGATTTATGAAGAGGTGTGGAATGCTGTGGGACTTCAGACTTGGGCAGAAATTGCCTTTGACCTCAGCTTTGAACAGATTTATCTCAGAGGCGCAATTCACAGTGGGACAACATGGGGAGCCAGAATGGTGACATCTCACTAATTAGTGAGGGGACTGAGGGCGCAATCCTAAACTGAGTTAGGCCGGCATAAGCTAAGCCAGCAAAGTTTGGCCAGCACAAGGGCCACTGTAAAGTATGTTTGGACCACTCTCTGAGTCAGAGAGGCCAGCACACAGATGTGAGCCACCCTCCCTGACTCTGAGAGTAGTCAAAAAATGCTTTATGGTAGCCCTAGTGCTGGCCAAACTTTGCTGGCTTAGTTTACGCTGGCCTAACTCCAGTTTAGGATTGCTCTCTGAGAGTTCTCACCAGGGCTGTTTGCTCTTTGATGTTTCACATATGTATGGAAAATGCTGCAAAGCATTTAGGGTGCTCTCAGCAAAAGGCTCAAATGTCTGGATAGGGCAGACTCAGGTCCAGCATTGGGGATCAGCATTGTTGGGTAGCTGCCAAGGGGCCCAGGAATGGCAGCTGCTGATCCCTGAGACAACAACTGTACCCATAGCTTTTGTGTGGTGATAGTAGCAGAGCAACTCTCTCAGGGCCCCCTAAGATAGGAAGGGTGGGTTGTAATGGTCCCCCAGAAACCTGGGGCTGGCCCTGATGCAGCTCTCCTGTGTCCACCTGTGTATGCTCATTTATATAGAGTATAGGGGCAACCTTTAATACCAATGGTTTAAATTAAATATTTTCATTAAAGAAGTATTACATTGTATATAAGCGTTGCTTCATTATGTTGTTTCTGCAGCTTGTTATACAATACCTTCTGGTCTCTTTTGAAAATTGGTGGCACTTGTTAAACCAAGGTTCAGAGAAAATAAAAAGATGTTTAGCTTTGTGAAATGACCCGCCTACTCCAGAGATGTGACTGTTTCAGGACCGGCCTTAGGAGCTGCAGGCCCAATCAATGGCGACCTGAGGGGGGGCGGTAAGGAGTGCTAATGCCCCAGGCGCTGGGCTGCGGGAGGGCAGCGGTGCCATCTGTCCCCCGCCACAGAGTTGGAGTGTGAAGTCGCTCCGGGAAGTAGCTTCTGCAGCGGGCACCACAAGCTGGTGCGGCTCCAAAGGGCTGCCCCGTATGGGCGGTCCTTTGGAGTGTGCCTAATCGCTCCAAGAAGCGGCCGCAGAAACCACTTGTCGGAGCTACCAGGTGTGCTCCGAAGGGCCGGCTGCCCTTCTTGGAGGGGCAGGCGGCTGTTCTGAGCCACGTCCTCCGTACTCACCAGGATGAGCAGCAGCGGTGAGGTACCTGGCAACAGTGTTACCCCTAAACTGCTTCCGGGATAGGGAAGGCTATTTAAAGCCAATCAGACCCAGAGGCAGGCGGGTGAGAGGGCTATCGGGCAACAATGCTTCACGTGCCACACTCACCTTCCAATGCCTTTGGCATGGAAGATTCCATGTTGGAGCGTCGGCTACAAAGTGACATGCTGGCTGCAGCTGCTGAATTGGTCAGAATGCCCTAAGGTCGGGCCTGGAGTAGTTTATGCTTCAGTTAACCTGATGGCTGTATTTGTTTGTATTTGAGGAGCTTCCTCCCAAACTTAGATACAGCTTTTGCTCTTACACACTTCCTGCTTCTTGCAGTGAGCTTTGTGGAGAAGTTTCCTGGGGCTGTGCCACTTATTCCTGGGCCACCATCACCATTTCACATCCTTCTGCTTTTTCTCTATGGATCAATGTGGACCCTGCCTAGGCATGCACAGTTTCTTTGCTCAGACCCAATTAACACATTAGTACTGCAGACCAACCACAACCCTGTGGCCAGGCTCAAATGACATTAGTAACATATGAACCCTGATTGATAAAGGATGCTCATGAACAAAAATCGCTTAATCAATAAATAGCCAAAGTACAAAATTTTGGCCAAGATCCTGGCCTACCCCAAAGCACAATTTGGCCCTCTTATGGTGCACACAGCCCTGGCCATACATTTTCCTTGTCATGTGACTTGTGTAACCCATTTCTGAGCAGCAGTTCCTTAATTCCTTAATATGTGGGATGATCAAATTGCTACCCTGCAGCTTGCAGTTGTTTCTTTCAACACACGCTTGATACTTGGTGGATGGATTTCTCCTTTTTGGCATTTCCAGATTGGCCCTTCCCTGAGAAATGAAGGAGGCCATGATGACTGTGCAGTTCCCATAGCAACACACTGTCTGGCTCTGCTGCAGAAGAGTTACCCCTTTAGGTTCTCAGTAAAAATCCGCTTAATTAACCAAGTTATTTACATTCAGGGCAAATCTCAACATAAACTTAGAACATACCTTTGACATTTATCTTTACATGTGTGCAGCAGAAACATGGGCAAAACCATCACAGCTTAGTATGTCTCTTCGCTTTACATCTGGCCCATTGCTACAGGCCCGTTTGGAACATCTATAATGGGCCCATTTCTGCATATGGATAAGTCAGCTGATGCATACCCTTCTTGAAGTATTATATATTTTAGGAAGCTTCAAAATGGTTTCAGTGATCCCCCCCCTTTTTAAGAACTTATTAGGACAGAAACCAACAGTAAGTCTGTAAAGCAGAAAACCCAGGAGATAAAATAATGTATACTGCAGTTAAAAAGGTAAACGTTTCCCCACGACCTAATGATTGAGTCATGACTGACTGTAGGGGGCGGTGCTCATCTCCATTTCAAAGCTGAAGAGCCGGCATTTGTCCGAGGACAAGTTTCCATGGTCATGTGGCCAGCATGACTATACACCAAGGCGCATGGAACACTGTTACCTTCCCACCAAATGGTACCTATTTATCTACTTGCATGTTTACACGCTTTTGAAATGCTAGATTGGCAGGAGCTGGGACAAGCAACAAGAGCTCACTCCACTGTGTGGTCTTGAACTGCCAACCTTCCGGTCAGCAGCTCAGCAGTTTAACGCACACCATGACCACGTCCCTACTACAAGCACTACAGTTACTTGGAATTTAATGAGTTCAGAGGGACTCGCTTCCACAGAAACACACATACAAGGTGTTGGGAAAGTCACTGTGCACTTCTCATAAATAAATATACGTAAGCGCACAGTGACTTTCCGAACACCCTGTAGTATTCAGCTATTAGAGTGGTAGATTCAGGTATTCAGGGTAGATTCAGGTATTGACTGGGAGATTCACGTATTCATACATGTTCCCCTTTACCTACATAGTAAACATGTTCGGATTGATATAGTTGTGTGGTTGATAAAACTGCACTGATCTGAATTGTGCCCCCCCCCAAACGTTACATTACATTCATTGAATCCAATCTTGGCTACATTTATGGAAAGACATCACCATGGCATAGTAATCCAGGGGATTTTAATACGGCCTTCTTGGCTTAGGGGCAGTATGTCACACTGAGGGAAAAATGGCCAGGAATATCTTCTGTCAGACCTAACAACCCTATTGTTGCTGTATGAAAATAGCCAATTGAGGGAGCTGGTTTCTACCATGATCCCCAGAGGCACTGAGGCAATTAATACAAGCACTTACATTGAAGATATATTTGCATATATTTAAATATACTGTACAGTACTCCTTGCTCATCATCTTTGGCCAGAAAATGAATTGCTTATTCACATTGAAAAAGTAATAGTTATATTGTACTAGATTCTCTCTCTCTCTCTCCCCCCGTGTGTGTGCGTGCGTGCAAGTATAGCAAAATTTCATATCCAATCTTCTAGGTTTTGTAGAACAGGTTCATGTAAGTGTAGGCAATTCTTAGGATTAGAAGCAAGGGAGGGACAGGGAGGCCCCTTGGGACTATGGGGTCTGCAGGGCAGGATCTGACTTGCATAAGGAAGTATCTGATTGGCAGGAAGTCAGAAATGTCATCTAATAGTATTAGTTAAACTGTCTGATGTGGAAATTTTTTGACCAGCTGTCTTTCATGAACACCGCAGATTCCTGAGCTTGTCTTGGGCACATCAAGAACTGAGTTATATCTTGGTTCTTCTAAGCAACTGTTGCCTAAGTCTCATCAGCAACTCAGCCAATTAGCCAAACCACAGAAGAGCTAATTAGTCTGGCAGACTTCATCTTTAAACACCATAATAGGGTGCCTAGAGAGAGAGAAAGAGAGAGAGAGAGAGAGAGAGAGGAAGCAGGATTGAGAGAGAGCACTTCATCTGTCTCTGATATAATCCAAATTATTATCAGACAAACAGGGTATCTAATAAAAGCACGTGAAAAGCCTGCTGAAAAAGCCGAGTATTTAGACTGTGGTAAAATGTTGATAATGCGGGGCTTGACTCACTCTCAATTCCATTGAGAATGAATCCTTGTGGGTTACTGCAAAATGCACCTTTGAGCATTTTCCTATAAGGAACCGTCTTATAGGTTCCTTATAGGAGGAACCTATAAGACGGCCTCCGTAAAGGATCGCACAGGATGGATAGATTCTTGTGGCACGTGGGGTTTTAAAGGTCAAGACCAACATTGTGCCTGGAAACATACTGATGAGCAAGCATATCATGCTGTCAGACATCCCATTGACACCTGAGCAGCTGCATTTTGCAGCAGATGATGTTTCTTGAGGGTCTTCATAGGCAGCCCCATGTAGAGTGCACTACAGTGACGCAAACACAAGGTAACAAAAGCCAGCTGTGACTAAGAGAAAAGTGGGTGTAGCTGGTGTACCAGCCAAAGAGAGGAAAAGCATCCAGTGCCATGATTGCTCCCTGAACAGAAGTCCAGAAGTACTTCCAATCTGTGTGTCTCTCATTTCAAGGAGAGTGCTGCCCCACACAGAACAAATTGAGACCCCCCTCACCATCCCAGAAGGGTCTCCTAAGCAGCTGTATTTTCTGAATTTACTTTCAGCTCATTAGTCCTGATTCAGCCCATTATTGATTTGGTTGAGAGCCTTTTACTGATTGAGAACCTTCACAACTTCATGCATCTGCCCATCTGATAGGATCCATCAGGACTTTGATTGGCAGTGACCCATGAGTCATTGATGGCGGCACCCATTCCATGAAACTCCTTCCTTGCGAGATGAGCTTGGCACCCTCCTTGCCTGTCTTTCAGTATAGCCTTAAGACTTTTTTGTTTCAAGCCTACACATGGAGACATCAAGCCTGTCATTAAAGCTGTGTAGTTGCGTTTTTGTTCTTTTCTTGATCTTAGTAAAGATTAGCTTGCTAATCTGTTGATTCGAGTTGTGCTATAGGGTTGCATTTTTATTTATCTTCCTTTATTTATAGCTGCTTGGGAGAGTCCCTTTGGGTTAGAAAGGCAGGACAAAAATTTATTTTTGTAAATAAATAAATAGAAATAAAATAACTATGCTCTTTGACCTTAAATCCTTGGAAACATCCACCCAGTTTGTCTGAAAGCAGGCTTTCAGGCTACATACATTAGCAGGCTAAATTCAGTGGTACCCAACCCTCTCTTCCTTCCTTCCACATTTTTCTTAGGGCGCAATCCTAACTTGGAGTTGGACTAGCACAAGTCCCTTGTGCCAGCCCAGGAGTGTCGCAAACGCACTGTAAAGCATGTTTGGACCACTCTGAGTCAGGGAGGATGGCACATGCCATTTCTCCAAGAGTGGTGCAAACATGCTTTATGGTGCATTTGCAACACTTCTGGGCCAGCACAAAAGACTTGTGCCAGCCTAACTCCAGGTTAGGATTGAACTCTTAACGTTCAAAATGCTAATGACAAAACCGAAATATTTCCAGGTTCTGTTCTTTGCTCTCAGCCACCAGAAACTACGTATGCACATGGACCTATTTTGCATTCTAGGGATATTCTAGCATAGAATTCTGGGCCCGCCACGCGCACAATGTAGTGAGGTTGCAGCTGAACCGAGTCTCCCCCTTTACTGGGCTTGGCCGTGTAATGTGTGGCTGGTACAGAGCAGGAGAGTGGTTGCCTGTGACAGGCAGCTGGGATGCTTCAGAGCAACTGCTGATGCTCTTGGCAGGCAATGGGAAGAGGCTGAGGCTGCAATCCTATCCACACCTTTCTGGGAGTAAGCCCCGCTGACTGTAATGGGACTTACTTGTGAATCGATGTCCATAGGATTGGGCTCTGAAACTGTCAGGAGCTGGAACTCGGTGATGTTTGCTGTTGCATGTGCTGTTGCTCCTCCTGTCCCTCTGGGAGTTACTTAGGGAGAATGCAGTGGGGATAATTTTATGCTTTAGTTTTAATGAGGATCACCTGACAATTTAGATAGGTTCAGGAAAAGAAAGGAAGGTGAGGCATTAAATGCAGGCAAATTCCTGTGCCTTATGTAGACCAGTTGGTTTGGTCAGACTCAGTCCAGGTAAACATCCATCCTTGCTGACAGCAAAGGGCCAAAACCAATGAGCTACACAGCAACTACACAGTGTTTCTGTGGTTAGTTAGAACCAACCGATTTTTTATTAGACAACCTGCTTTGGGGAAGCATTTTTTTTAACCAGCTTCTTTCCCTGCACCCTTTTTCCATGCTAATTTCCCCACCCCCACTGCCAACTTTCTGTTTGCCCCAACGACATAACCTGTGCTGTGCCTGTTTGGGTCACGCAGGGCCCAGTCCTATCCAATTTTCTGGTACTGATGCAGCTGCAGTGCAGGCCTGGGGTAAGCAAACAAATGTTCCTTTACCTTGGGGAGGCCTCCATGACTTCCCCAACAGAATGCAGCACACCCCGCATTGGGATGGCTACATCAGGGCTGGAAAATTGGGATAGGATTTGGCTCTCAGTTGAGTAAATAGAAGCACAGTGATAGAGGTGCAAGTTACTTTGTGAAAACAATGTGGACAGAAAGGATTGAAAACCCTCCTCTAGACCTATTGCATGCCCCCACATCCAGTCCAGGATTTCCTATGAGGACATTTAACTAAAAGTAGAAATATTAGGAGATCTCCTCACATTGTTCAAGACTGCCCATTTTGGGCCTGTATGGAACAATGGCAGAATTATTTATTTAATTTCTAGCCCACCTTTCTCCATGAAGGGCACCCAACCTTAGAAGCAACCAGTGGCGTTCCTACGGGGGGGGGGAATGCTGTTCTGCAGGAGCCTGAGCTCCTGTGTAAAATGGCCCCACCCCCTCGCCTTCAGAGCCATTCACAGCTCGGAGAGTTGGCTCAGACGCTTTGCTCTTGGAACAGTGAATGGCTCTGAAGGGGAGGGGGAGGGGCTGCTTTACACAGGAGCTCAGGCTCCTGAACAACTTAGTGTCCCTCCTTGCTCCGTAGGAATGCCACTTGCGTTACGACTGGTTAAAGAACAACATTTTTCCCCAGGTGTATGGATCCATTTGGTTTACTCACCAAAAGCAGCACTTCTAATCCCTGTTGGATATCCTCGGAACATTGTTCTAGAGCTTTGTGGTGGAAGAAATGTGGGTTGCCTCGGGGGCGGTCATAGCGCCTCGGGGGGGGGCGGTCATGGGTCCAGGAGGACCCATGGGCCTGGGCAAAACCGCCACCATTGTCTGCCCTCCCTCCGAAGCTACCGCCAGCCCTCCAGAGCTGCCTCGTGAGGGCTAGGCAGGCTGCATGCAGCAGCCTTGGGAAGGCCTTTAATTTCTAGTTTTTGACACCCCCCCCAAAAAAAGGCTAAAAGGCCTTCCCAAGGCTTCAGGAAGCCTCTGGAAGGTCTGTGGAGCAGGTGGATGTTGCACAAGGCTCCAGGGGGCAGCAGCAACAGCAGTGGCAGCAGTCTCGGGTCCTGGCTCCGGGTGGCACATGGGCCAAGGCTGCAACTGGGTTGCCTTGTGGTTTCTTGAGGTGCAGCCATGAATCTGACGTACTTTTAGTAGTCAAAAGCAGATTCTGCCTTTGTGTAACCTATTGTTAACAGAGTTCTATTCCCATTTGTTTGGAATTGGAGATTGCAGCTCTGCAGGGGTTGGGTTTCTGCAGAGTTTAATCCTAGATAATGTTCTTTTTATTGAACATTGGTTTCCATGTTTCATTCTCGCAGAGGAGTATGGTGGGATGATCCTGTCAAAACATTTTAGAAGCAGCACTATTAGGGCCTGTGTACTATATTTAGTCACTTTCTCCCTGATAGTTAAAAATAAAATTGTATGGGCTGTGATAGCTATCCTCAAACTCCCTGGTGTACAGTATTTTGGGACTGATTCATATATGGAAACAACTATGTGGGTGGTAGCTTGACAGGGAAAGACGGTTTGCAACTCCACACAGTAACCTGTTTGCATGAGTGTCTCTCTCTATGGTTTGGAGAGGTGTAAGAACAGGAGTTTGGCCTCTGATGTTGGGGGGGGGGGCATAGCTCATCATAGAGCACATGCTTTGTATGCATAATCGCAACTGAAGAATCTTGCTGGTTCAGGCTCGAGGCTAGCCAGGCCAGCATCCTTTCCTGCAGCAACCAACCAAGTGCAGCAAGCCTCCCTGCTGTTGCTTCCCAGCAAGTGGGTGGTAGTCGGATACATATCACTTCTGGACCTAGCACACTATATTGTAGTTCGTCAATTCAGATGTAATGGCAAATCATAGCTTGTGCTAAACAGGACAATAGAGAATCAAAGCAGGTCCAGCCTCATTCAGTGCTGTGAAAGAGACCTTACTGCCTTTAATTACTGTATGCCTTTATTTCTCAATGTACATTAGCTGTTCTCTTGAGACATATAGTTTGGGAGTTACTGTCTTAAAGGTACAGTCCCCTGCTCTCCATCGAATCCAGTTATCTGAAGAATTTCTTCCAAAAATCATGTATGCTAGGAATGATATGTGATGATGTATCATCATATGGCGCTTGCAGCCATGAAACAAAGGTTTGCATAGTCAAATGTTCACATATGGTTTTCCCAGTAGCAATGTATGGCTGTGAGAGCTGGACCATAAGGAAGGCAGCGTGCTGAAGAATAGATGCTTTTGAATTATTGTGTTGGAGAAGACTCTTGAGAGTCCCCTGGACTGCAAGGGTATCCAATCAGTCAATCTTACAGGAAGTCAAGCCTGATTGCTCCCTGGAAGGACAAATCCTGAAGCTGAAGCTCCAATACTTTGGCCACCTTATGAGAAGAGAGGACTCTTTAGAAAAGACCCTCATGCTGGGAAAGATTGAAGGCAAAAGGAGAAGGGGACGGCAGAGGATGAAATGGTTAGATAGTGTCACTGAAGCAATGAACATGAAATTGGGCAAACTCCGGAAGCTAGTGGAGGACAGGGAGGCCTGGTGTGTTGTGGTCCATGGGGTTGCGAAGAGTTGGACACGACTTAGTGACTAAACAACAACAGGAATGATTTTTCTCTGTGCTAAGAGAATCTCCCAAGACAGAACATGTTAGCATATTTATGCCAGTCTGATAGTATTCAGAGTGGTGCTATCTGTTTCGTAATGAGGTGGGGGGAGAGCTAACATGTAGAGCGCAATCCTAACCTGGAGTTAGGCCGGCACAGTTATATTAAGCCAACAAGTTTGGCCGGCACAAGGGACACCATAAAGTATGTTTGGACCACTCTTGGAGTCAGAGAAGCCAGCACACAGCACACTCCTGACTCCAAGAGTGGTCCAAACATGATGTATGGTGGCCTTTGCGCCAGCCAAACTTCGCTGGCCTAACTGTGCTGGCCTGACTCCAGATTTGCGCTCATAGTTTGTGTCCAAGAAGATTTCAAACATTATGTTTTCTTGGGGAGAAATGAGAAAAGCAACAGTAGTCGGAAAGGAGGAGAGTCACAGTAAAAATGCCACTTTTTATTTTTAGATTTGGATGTTAAGGGAATCTAGCAGCTGCTATATGCCAGGGAGAACTAGCTGATGTTACAACTTTTAACAGGTGATACGATCCCATACATTTTTTATATTGCTTCTTTGGTATTGATACAATAGTTAACATTATGCCTAAAATTAGCTGGTGCTGGACAAAAATTGAAAATCATGCAGGACTTCAAGCTAAAGTAGAAGCCAAGACCCAGGAACAGAGTGGCTAGATGTCATAACCATAAACTAGGACACAGCACCCCAAAATGTAGGACGTTGGAAAAAAATGTAGGACATTGCAAAATAAAAGCTAAAAAGAAACGTGTTTGTTCCTTTGTTTGTTGGGTTGTATTAAAGGAGGACAAGACATCACAAAATAAATATGTATTTATTTTGTATTACAACCCAACAAATAAAGGAACAAACAAACAAACACGCAAGCAAGTTATGCAGGCAGTCCCTCTTGACACTGGTGCCCTCTTTCTGTCCTGAAATATAGGGCATTTTGAAATTTACCCAGAACAGAAGGCTGAAATGTTGGACATGTCCTGGAAAAAGAGGATGCCTAGGAAAGAAAGAAAGAAATTGGAAGAGAATTAAACCAAGCTGAAGAAGCCAGATGAAGGGTCTTTTTCAGCTCATTTAGGCTTATGGTTGATGGATGCCCAAGACGGAAGGGCTAGGTAGCTGTTGAGTGCCAGACAAGCTGGTAGAAAGACCTTGAACATAGAAACTGTTATACTGGGTGGCACTACTGGCCGATTAGCTCAGGACTGCCTTCACTGCTGGCAGCAGGGCTTTTATTTCTCCCAACTGTACCAGGAGATGCTACCCGGGAGCTTCTGCACACGAAAGTGCAAACATGGACTTTGCTGAGCTGCAGAGTTGCTGATGGACCCCCCTCGGGTGTGACCCAATAAAACAAGTTCTTTCAAGTGAATTGAACCCAACCCTCCCTAATCAAGCCCCTGTTTGCTCCCCATTATTTCTCAAATTGCTTCCAGCCACCTGGGGTCCTTTTTGATGGAGATGCTAGGAACAGACCTGGGAACCTTCTGCATGTAAAGCATAAATGAGCTGTTGTCATGCAGTTGGTTGCTCACTTGCCCTGGAGAGGGAAACATCCATCTCACAGTACCTGCGCACTTTGAAGGAGATCTGACATGTACCCGAAATGCCCATAGCCCTGCCAATAACTGTTCCTAATTCCTTAAGATTGCTTCTGTCTTTGTCTCCCTACTTCAGGAAGGGCTGATGCTTTCAATTTTGCCCAAGCATGTAGCAGATGAGATGTTGAAGGACATGAAAAAGGATGCAAGCCAGAAAGAGATGCAGCAGTTTAACACCATGTACATGTACCGTCATGAGAATGTCAGGTAATGAGCATGACCTCGTGTGTGTGTGAGTTTTGGGGTGGGTGGTGAGAGTTCCTTTTCAAAGAATTCCAAAAGGTTTGTGAGGCAAGATTTACCCTTACAGAAGCCATGCTGACTTTCCTTCAGCAACACTTGTTCCTCTACGTGTTTCAGAATTTTGTCTTTGATGAGGCTTTCCATCATCTTACCTGGAACAGATGTTAGGCTGACCAGCCTGTAATTTTCAGGATCCCCCCTCCTCCCTTTTTTAAAGATTGGTGTGACATTGGCTATCCTCCAATCCTCTGGCACCGTGGCTGTTTTAAAGGACAAGTTGCATAGTCTAGTTAAGAGGTTGGCAACTTCATTCTTTAGTTCCTTGATAATTCTTGGGTGGATGCCATCTGGGCCTGGTGACTTATTTATATTTAATTTACCAATTTGATCTACAACATCTTCTTTAGTAACCATTATCTGACTTAAACAATGGCTTAAAGCAAGGAAGGGGGGCAGGAAGAATGGAAGAAGGAATCACAAGGTTTTCAGAAGTAGGCTAAGATACAGTGGCTGCCTCCAGCTTAGTATTCAGTTTAATTCTATCCAACATTCCAGCACCAGTGCAGCTGCAATGCAGCCCTGAGACAAGGGAACAAACCTTCTCCTCCTCCTTAAGGAGGCCTCCATGATTGCTGCCCTGCCAAAGGATGCAGCACGCATCCCATTGGCATAGCTACGTCAGTGCTGGAAAGTTGGATAGGACTGGGCCCTGAGTTAGCACAATAATGGTGGGCCTCGAATCCATGTTTCTGAAATAACGATTCGTTTTTTATAAAAGCTGAAAACTGTGCTGTACAAAAATAAAACGAGCAGATTTCTACCCGCAGGTTCACAATCTAGAAAGTCAAAAAGAATGGGAGGGAAAAGGGAAGAATTTTGCACAAGATGCAGAGAAGCAAAGAGAAGCAGAAATCCTGTATAATAATTTCATGGCCGTGGGGGGCAGGGCAGAGGGTCAAGCATCCTGCCCCTCCCCACGCAGTCCTTAGGACAGGTATGGCCCAGGGCCAGTCTCCCTGGAGCTGGGTCAGCCACATGCCACCTCAGAGAAATAGCACAGAGGGGGTTTCTCTCACCCTGGTCCTGCAGGGTGGCTCAGTTGCCTCCCTGTGCCTAAGCCTCAGTCTCCAGCCAAGGACTCCTCCTCCAGTGGCGTCTCTACAGGGAGGGCAAAGCTCTAAGTTTAGCAAGAAGCCTTACCTTGCAGTGGAAATCACTCCTCTCCTGCACCGTTTTAGCCAATCCTCACAGGGAACAGCACCATCTTGGCGTTGCTTACTGGCTACAGCAGCAAGGGAGAGGAGGGATTTACATGACAGGGTAAGGCTTCTTGCAACACTTAGAGATTTGCCCTCCCTGTAGATCCACCTCTGCCCTCCTCAGCTCCCAAGTCAGGAGCCAGCCACCTCCTCATCCTAGGCCTGGCTTATATCTGCATTA
This sequence comes from Lerista edwardsae, assembly GCA_029204185.1. Taxonomy (NCBI): domain Eukaryota; kingdom Metazoa; phylum Chordata; class Lepidosauria; order Squamata; family Scincidae; genus Lerista; species Lerista edwardsae. The sequence goes on from JAJKFI010000038.1 coordinate 1,961,561, forward strand.
TCAGGCTCTATACACCATCCCAGGACAAAGGTCCCTCCCATCCTGGGCTATTTTTGTTGTGCCTTTAGTCCTTCTTGCCTGGGCTCAGGCTTCTTGTCGGGCCTTCCAGGAGCCATGGACTGCAGCCAGCATGGATTCAGTTCCCACTACATCCAGGGCCAGACAGCAGGAATAGAATCAAAGATACCACATAGAACATCGAGAAGGAAATGCGAAGCATCGAAGATAGGCTTTTAATAATGTCAGGGAAGAGGCCAGCTGAATATCTAAAGAGAGAATTGTGTACATAATGGGGAAAAGAGGGGTGAGAAACAGCACAAAGGGGCGGAAGTTTAATAAGGACATTCGTGATTCATAACCAGAGGTACTGAGCAAAAGAATAGAGAAAAGGCAATGAAGAGTGATAAGAAGGGCAAGATGATGGGGGAAAAAATATCAAACATTTAAAGAAGTTGAAACTAGACATAAAGCAATAGAGGAAGCTGTGTAGGGCATCAAGGTGAAGATGGAAAAATTAAACAAGTGGAGAAGTTGAGAACAGAGAAAATAGATTTAAGCCGAAGGACAGAAAGGCCAGTAAGCAAAACAATAATTGGCATGAGAGAGTTTGAATCAGATTGTTAATAGAATCTGGAGATAACCAAAGACAAATGTCATAAAGTTCATTGTTTGGTAGATAAACAATAAAGTTTGGTAGAAAGAGATACCAAAAAAGGGATTTAACAAGTTTATGGAGGTCAAGTCTATCAGTGGCTGCTAGTCTTGATTATGTGCTCCCCCACCCCAGGTTCAGAGGCAGTGCATCGCTAAATAGGAGGTGGGCAGGGGGGCAAATCTTTGGTAGTGCAGTTGCCCTTGTACCTTGCTTATGAGCTTCTCAAGGGCATCAGTTTGGCCACTGTGGGATGCTGAATTTGATGGGCCTTTGGACGAATCCAGCAGGGTGCTTCTTATGAAAACCAATAAACCTTAGCCTGAGCTAATGGTGAGAACAAAGAAGGATCAAAGAATGCCAAGTTCCTAAGGGTGAAAGGACTGAATGCTTCCCTGGGCAAGAGAAGGGACAGTCTAGCTTCTGCATTTTGAGCTTGAGAAAATGATCTGACTGTCCAGGCAAAAAGTGCTGTAAGACTATTGGAAATGTTGGAAAGAACAGAGGGAGTGAAGGAGGGAACAAAAACATAGAGCAGATTATCATAACAGTGATACTGCAAGCCAGAAGGAGAAATCAGGTTCCAAATGAAAGTATATGCAGTCCGAAGAGAAGGAGGCTAAGAAGGGAGCCCTTTCAAAGCTGACCTGAAAAAGTAAACTGAGAGGAAAAAGAGCCTTTGACAGAGACACTGTTTGTGAGATAAAAGTGAAAATGAGAGAGAAGAGTGCCAACAAATCCCAAAGAATAAAGAGAACTAAGAGCAGGGAATTTTCAACTGTTTCAAAACTAATGAAAGATCTAGGAGAATAAGAGCAGAAAAAGAATAGAAAACCCAAATTTTATAGTCTAGCCCAGGAGAGTCAAACGTAAGACCGGGAGGAAGCGGAAGCATGCAGGAAGGATGGAGCCAGGAGGAAGGTTGCAGCCAGCAGAAGCTCTTTATCCTGCCCCTGGGCTCTCCCAGCACCATCATCAGCTGCTCTCAGCTGCTGAGCTGTGTTGAGGTGCTGCTGGTGAAAGGGCAGGCTGCATGATAATTGGGCTGTCCCATATCTTGAAAATATTATCAATATTTGCATGTTTTCTATTTGCAGCTAATGTGTCCCTAAGTGAGAAAAAAAAGTGCTTACTTCTGGTCATAACCTAGTTAATGACATCACTTTCTGCTTCATTGCATCACTTCTGGCCCTCAGCAGACATCACAAATGCTATTCGGCCCATTGTATGAAATTAGTTCGACACCCTTGGTCTAGCCATTGGGACAAACTGTCTCTCTTGTGCTGACTAGCTGCTCGGTGGCTCATGCAAACAGGGCGCAATCCTAAACAACTTTCCAGCACCTGGGTAAGGGCAATGTAGTTCCGAGGTGGGGGAACAAACATTAAGAACATAAGAACATAAGAAGAGCCCTGCTGGATCAGGCCAAAGGCCCATCTAGTCCAGCTTCCTGTATCTCACAGCGGCCCACCAGGTGCCCCAGGGAGGCATGTAACAACAAGATGCTTACATCCTGTTGCCACTCCCTTGCACCCGGTACCAGTAGCCCACCACCTTTGTAAGGAGGTTGCACAATCCATCATTGCCTATAGCCCATGATGGACCTTTCCTCCAGAAATCTGTCCAATCCCCTCTTAAAGGCATCAAGACCAGATGCCATCACCACCTCCTGTGGCAAGGAGTTCCACAGATTAACTACCCGGTGGGTAAAAAAGTACTTCCTTTTATCTGTTTTAACTCTCCCAACCCTCAGCTTTAGTGGATGCCCCCTGGTTCTGGTGTTTTGAGAGAGGGAAAAGAACATCCCTCTATCGACTTTATCCCTTCCATGCATAATTTTGTATGTCTCAATCATGTCCCCCCTCAGGCGCCTTTTTTCTAGACTGAAGAGCCCCAAACGCTGCAGTCTTTCTTCATAAGGGAGGTGCCCCAGCCCCGTAATCATTTTTGTCGCTCTCTTCTGCACCTTTTCCAACTCCACTATGTCCTTTTGGAGATGCGGCGACCAGAACTGGACACAATATTCCAGGTGTGGCCTTACATTGCCTTGTCTTGAGGAGGTCTCCGTGAGTACTACTCCACTGCGGGATGCAGCACATGCCCCAATGGCACAGCTAGGTCAGTGCTGGAAAATTGCACCCTGGGTCAAGTCGCACGAGTTCTCCTTTTGTGTAGTGGAGGTGGAATAAGAAGCTGTCCAGAACAGCGAAGCCTCGCCTCCTTGGCAACTCAGGCCCCAATCCAGATAAAGTCAGTCACATTTCAGTCTCACTGAAATCAGTGAACTTAATTGAACTTACATTCCTCATTGGTTTAGCTGGGGCTGAAGTGGGCCTGGCTTTCTCTGAACTGGGAACGGAAACATTTTAGATAGCCCACCCATGACTCTTCAAGCGCTTGCTCTTAGACTTGTCTCCGGAGTTACATAAGGGTTAGGAACCTGTGCTATTGAAATTGCGATTGAAATTCTTGGGATTCTGAATTCTGCACCAGGTCCCTCATAAGAGGCTTTCACGGATAAATGTTGATTGAGGAAATCCAGTTTGTCCCAGAACAGGTATGGGAGTTTGTCAGCCACATCTAGCGCCTGAATCCACCATCTTAACTTCTCTCATTCATGTGGCTTTTCTTTTTCCAGTATCCTCTTTGCTGACATAGTTGGTTTCACGCAGCTGTCATCTGCCTGCAGCGCCCAGGAATTGGTGAAGCTTCTGAATGAGCTCTTCGCTCGCTTTGATAAACTAGCCGCGGTAAGTTTGTTGGGTAACCTGTTGCCAGGATACAGGCACACACACTTATTCTGGAGCAAAGTACACAATACTTTATAATTAAGCCCTGACAGATCCTTTGCGAAGTATCTACAGGAAAGGAAGCTTTGAAATGGATAATGAGAGAAGGGGAAGGAGTAGACATGGGCCTGGAACACTAGCAGAGTTAAAGGCAGTTGCAGAGGGAAGCAGGCTGATGGGGAAGTGGTGGGCATCTCCCTCCCCGAAAGTGGCTCTCCCACAGGTGCCCAGAAGGCCATTTGAGGCTTCATCACATGCTGCTCCCTCATAACATGCAGTTTAACCCTTAGGTTCAATTGATTCTCAGATTGATTTTTCAGACACAGTTATTAATAGTCATGCTAGGAAGTAGTTTGAATGAGTTGCTGCGTGTCTGCCTGAAACAACGAAATACGATGTCCTGAGCCTTTCCCCAGCCTCCTAAATTGTTGGCTATTTGGGGGGGGGGCGAATTCTCCACATAATTTGCAGGGAGGCTTCCAGGGAAATACCTCTGTGCTTGGCTTTATTCTTCTGGTGGCAGAATCTATTTCTTGTGCCCCATGAAAAGAGACAAATCCAGGGGGAGGGGAGGAGACACTGGCACCAGGACTCCTCACCCCACCCACACAGGTTGGGATAAATTTTAGAAAAGTACTGAACTGCAAAAAATGTCGTTGCTACCTTCCTCTGTTTTTAATCAAGGCTGTGTTCTTTTGGGAAATAAACACGGTTGAATTACACATGGTTTAATAAGATTCATGAATGTAATTCAGAGTGGAAGTAGCTTTCTTTAAATGAACTGAGAGACTAAATGAATTGTGATAATATTCTCCAATATTTCTAGTTAAGATAAGACTTGATTTCACGCAGCCTAAGAAATGGGAGCCTAAAACCACTTTGACCAGGACAAGGGCTCTTGTCAAAATTACATTCCCGTTCATTAGAATCGGAAGACTCTCAGCCCAATCTAACCCAAATCCTCAAACTCTGACGCAGTCTGGCCAATAGGGCGTGCGCTGCAACTTGCAGGGGGCAGTCCTGGAAATCTCCTAGGGTAAGGAAGGTAGAGGTACCTAGATGTAAAGGAAGACAAAGATTAAGAGCGCAATCCTCACCTGGTGTTGCGCCAACACAGCACTCTTGCGCTGGACTAGCGCTGTTGCAAATGTGCTGTGAGGCGCGTCTGTGCCGCGGAGTTGGTCGCTGGGCTGGTGCAAGCAGCAATGCTGACGCTGCGCTGGTCGAGCGCTGGTGTAGCACTGCCAGTGCAGGACTGCGCTGAGAGCGTGCCAGAGGTGTAACAGGGCGGAGACGGGGGAGGAGACAGGACACGGCCATTGGGCCATATCCTAACCCCCGCCCCCAGGCTGGGCGGCCCCAATTCGGGCCGCTCCTGGCCACGTGGAACTGTGTCTGCTATTTTGCTGGCGCAGATCTGAGCAGCCCCATAGGCTGGGGCTTACCTTGGGGCAAGGGGGAAACATCCTTTTGCCCCGTTCTGAGCTGCTGCTGCCGCCTTGTGATGTGCTTAGGATGCAGCCCAGCTGCACTGGCCTGGCTATTTCAGCTCAGGTTAGGATTGGACTGCCAGAGGAAGCATGGGAGGTGCTAATCTCAACCACTGGACAATAGAAGCCACCGATACTGGCATACCACTGGGTAAGGGGGCAGCATTTGGCATACTGTCTCAAGTTTCGGGAAATTTGAGGCCTGCACAAGTATGGACACATCAGATATTTATTAGATTTAGGAGGAGAAGCCCTGAAACACAACATGGTCATTCAAACCTCTTCCTTGTTGCAGAATACCTGGAGCAGGGAGTTGCAGAAAAATTACTGAAAGGTTTATAATTTTTTCCCCAGCACTGAAGGGCTCCTAAGAGCCTGATTTTGACCAACTTAATACTCCTTGTTCTCTTCTAATTAAGTATTTGTTTTGCTTTTATGTTCCATGGCTTCCAGTTTACATATAGAAATGTTCCCCATAGTGACTGTTACGAAATATATTAAAAAGAGAAAGTGTGTAGTAATTTGTCTATGAATGGTCATTGAAATGGGAGGGGAGGAGTGATGGAGCTTGAAGGGTGGTTGGGCTACCAGATTACAATCAAGGGCCTTGTGCTGTATCTTGAAATTTGCTGTCAGTTTGGCACTGCTGTTGCTGGGTGACTCCTTCCACTGAGGGATGGAGGGTACAGGTGGAAGGACCAGAGGAAAAAACAAGTGAAGGACGATATACTGTACATACACCTTGATTTGGCAATGGATCTAAAGAGATGCAGCGCAGGTCTCTGGGCAGCCCTGAAGTCCTGGCCTTGCAGAAGTTATTCTGTGATTTCCAGAGGTATCACCAGCTGCGGATCAAGATCCTCGGAGACTGCTATTACTGCATCTGTGGACTGCCAGACTACCGTGAAGACCATGCCGTCTGCTCCATCTTGATGGGACTCGCCATGGTGGAGGCTATTTCGTAAGCATTCCTTGCTTCTGTATATAATAGTGAATTCTTTGTTTTTTTTTTTAAACCAATTCTGTTGTGGAGCTCTGCTGGCCCAGCACTTGCTATGCTGGCACAAGCCATTGTAACAGCACCATAAAGCGCTAAGTGACAATTCGGAAACAAGCAGTGCTGGTGAAACAGCCTGCGCTGGCCTTCCAATGCTCGATCTGAGCCCCTGGCTGCCAGTGGAGGCAAACATGTCTGCTGAGTGGCACAGGAGCTTGGAGAGGGAGTTTTGGAGGCTGGGTGGGGGCATTTCTTGGCAGGGTGGAATGGGGTGGGGGGGCTGATTGGGTCTGGGAGGGGTGGGATCAGGGGTGGCCTCCTCTGCCACATCTGAACCCCCTTCCCAGTCCAGCTGGTATTATACCAAGACACACAGACTTCCACCAGCTATATAGCTAATGGAGATCCAAGTAAATCCAATTAACACTTTCCTCAGGATAAGAGGAAAAATATCCCCTTACCCCAAGGAGATCTAACCCCTGCTAACTGGGCAAGAGGCACTTTTCCAAGTGGTGTTCCTCTTCTGTTTAGCAGGGGGAGAGTAATTGTCCCTGTTCATCCCTGCGCAGTATTTTTTCTCATGGTTGTTGCTGGGGGTGTTCTGCATTTTTTTAGATTGCAAGCCCTTTTGGGACAGGGAGTCATTTAATTTTTATTATTAGTTGCCAGTAAACCACTTTGTGAACTTTGTCTTGAAAAGTGGTATATAAATATGATCAATTGATTGATTGAGATCTAATCTGCGCTGGATGCAGCGTAGGCCATGGGGCTTGGCTATGCCTGCGCGAGTTATAATTGGGCTGTGGGTTCATGTTTGTTTTCTCTGTCTGTGACCTTTTCACGTTGTTTTTGTTTTTGTGGCAAATGAACTCCAAGGCACATTTCTTGTAAAGGGTGCTCTTTTGGTGAAGATTATTGGACCAGCATCTGATGACTTGGCTGGTTCATTCACTGTGTGTGGATCTCATACAGGCAGGAAATAGCCCAATAGGATTGCTTTGTTTGGAAGGGGTGGTCAGGCAGCCCTTGGGCCAGATTCAGCAAGGGTTTCTTGTGTTCCTCTGTTCTTGTGGAGCTCCCTGATCTAAGAATTCTTTAATTAAAGCAGGGACAGGTCATGTGACCTGCAGATAGTGGTTCTTAGTCTAAGGGTACACCCTAAAATCGTGACTAGTTTTGAACCAGACTTTTGTGGCTGATGGACTCTTCTGGATGGAGAAAAAACTCTCTTCCAGGTTTTTTTAAATTTTTCACCCACAATATATTGCCTACTAATTATTCTTCCAGTTTTCTAAAGCAGAAATCAATGATGAGCTAAAGCCTCAAGGGTGGAAAATTTTAATCCTGACATGATGCTTTGTGGAAAATTCCGAGGGGATAGCAATGAAAGGTGACTTGCCAACTCAGTGATAGAAACAAGGAGCTAAAATTCCCATTCTAGAGATACTGGAGAGATAAGAATGGTGCTTTCTTAGTACTTTTTTGGAATTGTCACAAACTCAAGTTTCTTTTGTCTCAGGAAAGCAGGCCATCTAATTTTCACATTCTCCTATTGGCATACTGTACATTTTGCCAGTCTGGCAAGTTTGTATACACCTTGCATGCTTTTTAAAATTGAGCGTTTTAAATTTATATTGTCATTTTTTGCCATGTATTTACATCCCGCTTCTCACTAAGTGGATAACAAGGAGCCCAATCCTATGCAAAGCCCTGCACGGCAATCCAACCGTGCCAACTGGGTGTGCTGTGCATCCATCTCTAGTCATACATTCTTCCTGGCGGTCTGCATAGTGGTGCGGTGGATTCTTTCTCAAGATGTGGATGAATCACTGCTTTGTTGTTGTTGACTCTTTCCCTCAAAGCTACGTGCGTGAAAAGACCAAAACAGGCGTGGACATGCGTGTGGGTGTGCACAGTGGCACCGTGTTGGGCGGAGTCCTGGGACAGAAGCGCTGGCAGTACGATGTGTGGTCCACAGACGTGACGGTGGCTAACAAGATGGAAGCAGGGGGCATCCCAGGGTGAGTCCTTCCTGTGGGCCTGGGTTTCCACAAATTTATGCCACTTTGCATATTGTATGTATGCATTTATTTTGGTGATCTCTATGCCGCCCTTCCCTAGACCGCAGGCCTGGCACTCCATCTTGGTGCTTTGTGCGTGTGTACGTGCGACGAGGTCCTGACTGCTCCAACACTGCAACGAACGTGGCTGCAGCTTCAAGCTGAAATGCTTTCAAAACTAGCTTCACCAGCAGGTTTTAGGGTTGCAACTCACGCAGAATTGCCAGGGGTGGCTCATTTTTCAGGAGCTCTGCCCATAACATTTACAAAACTTCCTTATTTATGTCTCCACCCAAGAAAGGACCCTCAAAGCAGCTCACAGCAAGCAAAAACCCATTTCCAGTTCTCCTGTGTAACACTCAGAATCATTTACCCCATGATATAAAGTCATCCTGTTGGGACTTTCTTCACCTCTGCTCTCCATCAGCAGCTACCACCACTGTGGTAGGAATGTGAGGGATCCTTCAGAGGGTAAGTGACCTTAAGCACAGGGGTGACCCATCAGTGGTGTAGCTAAGAGGGTGCAGGGGGGCAGTTGCATCGGGCAACAAACTTTAGGGAGCAATCCTAAGCAAGAGTTAGGCCGCCACAAGTACCTTGTGTCGCAAACCCACCATAAAGCAGGTTTGCACCACTCTCAAGGTAAGGGAGGATGGCACATGGGCTTGTGCCAGCCTAACACTAGGTTAGAATTGTGCCTTTGACTCTAGCTTGACTCTAGTGGCCAAAATTGTGAAAACCTTGGTAAATACGAGTAATACCTTCATGTTATATCTCCTTGGAAAAATAATTTAATTCTGAATGCAATGAAACAAACTGCATTGGAATATCTGTATTCTATCCAAAGTTATGGCCAATTGTGGCTGTCGTAGGGAGGGAGGGGGCTACAAACTTTTCTTTGCCTCTGGGAAGCAGATGCCTTAGTGATGCCACTGTGGCCCATCCATTTGGTGAGGTGAGGTGGCTAGCATCAGTGGCAGATTGCAAGGGGTCCCCTTGCAGGTAGCTTTGGGGTGCCCCTCACCCCAAGGCTGCCGTTGCCTTCCTTCATCTTGGTGTGGATGTAGCTCGCACTGATCCACTTTCTGCCTACTAAACACGTATTGAAGAAATTGCCCACCTCCTTACCTTGCTCCGGGCAGAGTTTCTTCAAACACAGAAGTGCTTGATTTACACAGGGACTGGGTCAACGAAAAAGCTCCTTCATTCACACGATCCCATTAAATCATTGCCCATTAAATCAAACTGGAAGTCCTGCACTTCTGCGGCTGAAGAAACTGTGTGAGGACTGCAGTAAGTGGCTGCTGTGTTTGGCTTTTTTTTGTAACTGTACTGGGGCAGCAGACCTGAGCAGCATTCCCAGTTGTGCCACAGCTGCCTAAGCATGATAGGGGAGAGGATGGAGGTCATGTCATAAGATAGCATTTTGGGCAGTGTCCCTGTGTTGGAGAGAGAGTTGATTCTTTCCTTTGCCAGTTTCTTCAGGCACACTATAGGGCGCCAACTCCTCATTCTCAGCGTGCATATATTCAGGGTCACTTATACATTTGCTGCTCCTTCCCCAATACAGGAAAGAACTGAAAGTTGAGAGTTTTGATGTAGCTGGCTTGAGAAATGGGAAGTTGGTCTGTCAAGGTATATGAAGAGGCCAGGTTTTTAGTGCCTGCTTCTCAGTGATGTTTACTACAGACAGCATCTATTTTCACAGCAGTGTTAACTTGGTGCAGGCTCCTCAATACATTCTTGCTAGGGTTACCAGATACAAACTGGGACAGAGTCCTTATACCTGTAACCATTGTGTAGAAGGGGGAATTTGGGCAGGTGCACCTTTTGAAACCCTTCCATGATGAGCTGCACCTGCCCAAAGTCCCTCTTTTATACAATGGTTAAAGGTATAGGCATTCTGTCCCAGTTTGCATCTGGTAACCCTAATTCTTGCCAGAGGTGAGGTTCGAACCCAGAACTTCAAGGTGAACATCTGAACTCTCTAACCCAGTGTTTCTCAAAAACTGTGGGTTGGGTCCCACTTGGTGGGATGCAACCTGATGTCATGGAAAGCTGGGAGCAGCCATTTTGGAAACTGCAGGCCTTACTCTTGCTATATTCCTTTTGTGAGTGTGAACAATTTCAGGGATGTTGCATGGTTGTACAATTGCTGTAGTCCAAGAATGCTGGTTTGCATTTCAGGAGTGTCATTATGTCACAATGACAGTACTGGCTTGATGATGTCAATTCCAGCTATGACATCACTTCCAGGTTAATGACATCACTTCCAGTTGTTCCCAACATAAGTGCCATTCTAAAAAGTGGGTCTGGGTCTAAAACGTTTGAGAACCATCTGTGCTGGTGGACATTGCAACCTCCTGTGGCAGATTCTATAGCTTAATTACAGGTTGCGTTAAAACACACTGTTTTAAGATAAATGTACTTGCTCTATAAGGACGTTTCTGGGCCATTTTCAAATCCAAAGACTTCTTCCAAGCCTCTACTTACCAGAATCTTTCTTCCCTTCTAATTTTAGGGGTTTGATCTAACTGTGGGCATCTCTGAACTGCTGGGATCTCCTCCCTCAACATCTCTGAAATCTGCCCATCAGTAACGAATGACTCCCTGTTATGTGGTCCTTGTAGGCGGGTACACATTTCCCAGAGCACCATGGACTGCCTGAAGGGTGAGTTTGAGGTGGAGCCAGGAGATGGCGGATCGCGCTGTGACTACCTGAAGGAGAAGGGGATTGTCACCTACCTGATTCTTGTACCCAAGCAGCCACTCAAGAATGGAATCAATGGGGTGGTGAGTGTGTCTTTGCTTCTTCTCCATGGTCTTCTCCAGTCCTGCATTTGGGACAGTGCAGAATTTTAGGAAACTGACTGGCTAAGCAGCCCTTGCCTCTGCTCTGGCTAGGCAGTTTTGCAAGCGCTGTGCACCCCAAGGATAATGATTATGATCATCAGCTTCCCATCAATTTTCCTTTCTGGATGCTGTGTAAACCAGCATGGCCACTGCTGGCCTTGTCACAACAGATGCTTCTGTTCCTCATGGCTGTTGCAAGAATTGACAGACCCCAGTTTGTTCCACTCCCTCGCTCTTCCTTTTTATGCCCTGCATTTGCATTTCCTCCTCCCGGACAGTTAGACTACATCAATAAGCCTGATTCAGCTAGGTGTTAAAATAGCCTGTCCCAACGGGCTCATTGCTCTCAGGTTTAAAGAGGAGGGCTTCTTCATCATTCCAGCTGGTCACCGTTGGAATGTCGGGTGCTGGCTTGTGTTCTGAACTTCCTCTCAGCATGATCCACAACAGAAGCTATGCCATGTTGCATGGGTACCTCCTGCATGCCAGTGCGCTCCTCGGATCGCATGGAATGCTGTGAGAGTTGCACATTTGACTGTGGTCACACCTGGATATCAGAATGGATCAGCAGCTGTTTCAAGACTGGTGCGATCTGGTACGAATGCTTAGTCCCCTTCATTGTCTGAAGGAGAAAGAGTTTGTCACATTACTGTCTGCAAGGACAGCACCACATATCACACATGGCAATAATGCAGGCAGGATGTGACCAGAGCATGGACAACTGTGTCGTTCTGTGGTGCTCCTTGTCTCATTGTGCTGCACAGGAATATCCTCAGTGGTCTCACAGAGGCCTAGTTCTCCCTGGACCGTAGTGCTGAAATGATTGTATGCTTTCCTGTCTATGAAAATCCCTTTTTGAAGAAAAATAGCATGTCAGTGTCTGTCCCGCTTTCTCCCTCGTACACTAGCTTTCCATACACGAGTATTTCAAATCAAATCAATCAAATCAAGGACCTCTAATGGCGTATAAAATAAAAATATAGATAAAAGATTATACTACAATAAAATAATGGTTGTTATTCATTGGGTTGGACACACAGGTCTGCGGCTGCTATAACTGCTAAATTAGCTCTGGGTCTGGGTTTTTGATGCCGAGGTTTTTAGTCTGACATCAGGAATTACTCAAATACCTTGAATTCATTTTGTGTAAATTTAGCCCTGCCCACCCATGCAGACTTGATTCAGTCTCCTCTAGTGTAAATGATGAATTTGGAGCCTGTAGTATAGACAGGGAATCTAAACCAATAAATATTGATTCCAGGGTTAAAACAAACCTGTCCCAAACCAAAATGGAGCCACAAGATTTTACAGTGCATCACGCTTGTGTGGTAGTTGAGCTGCACCAGGATGAAGTTGGAGACGAAGGGGTCATAGTTTCGATGGTGTTGCACAAGTCTGTCCTCCACCTCGGTTGTGGAAGGTCTTGGAAACTCATCACATTCCCTTTATTGAACAGTCATGTCCCTTGACCTCTTTCACCCTCTTTCTGGCTGCAGAAGTTGTCTGTGTCATCATCCCATGGGAACTCGCCAACACTGATCAACACCAAGGAGTGTAACGGAAGCATTAACACCACCTGCACTACTCCAGATGAGGCAGAGGAGCTGGACACCAGGGTATGACGCGCGCATGTGGAGGGGCAGAGAAGGGCTTTGTGGATGGGATATAGGAAGCAAAGCACCTAAGCAACATTTTGCAGTTCGGCAAATTCTGCTTCAAGAACAGCAGCACTCAGCAACTTACGGAAATTAAGCATATTGTGTATTTGTGTACAATGTGTTTTGTTTTTCTAGTCATAAGGTAAAGTTTCCCCACGACCGAATGGTCTAGTCATGACCGACTGTAGGGGGCGGTGCTCATCTCCATTTCTAAGCCAGTAGAGCCGGCGTTGGAGGACAAGCTTCCATGGTCATGTGGCCGGCATGACTATACACCGTAGCACACAGAACACCATTGCCTTCCCACCGAAGTGGTCCCTATTTCTCTGCTTGCATTTTTACATGTTTTCGAACTGCTAGGTTGGCAGGAGCTGGGACAAGCAACGGGAGCTTACTCGGTTGCGCAGTCTTGAACTCCCAACCTTCCGGTCAGAAAGCCCAGCAGCAGCGGTTTAACCCGTAGCGCCACCACATCCCCTTGCTAGTCATAGGAAGGGGGAAAAAGAGCTAAACAAGATTTCGAAGATCCCTCCTTCAACTACTGGTGACGCTGTTCAGTACATTTCTGAGATTGCACCAGGCATTGGCCATGTGCTTTCAGTCTTAGGATCATGACCCTAAGGTCTAAAAATTTGAGTTTTTAAAAATGAAAGCTTGGACCAGTTGTTCCCAATCTTTTTCAACTGGCAGCTCCCTTGACCTCCCTGGGCCACTGGTCACGGCTCCCCAATAGGGCTACAATCCTATACTTTGTATAGGGCAGTGTTTTTTTTACCAGGATTCCATCACTCCCCTGGCTGAGCCACGGGTCACAGTTTGGGAACCACTTGCTTAGACTCTTATAGCACAATCCTTGGCATGTCTGCTCAGAGGTTAGCCACACTGATTTCAAGTGGGATTTACTGCCAGGTATGTGTGTCTTGGATTGCAGCCTTAAAGTATTAAATACTGTATCCTACCAAATTCTGTGCTTGCATAATGCAATCACAGAGCCTTCTGCCCTTGACATTGGATGGTGAATCAGGCATTCTGCACAAGGAACAACGTGTCACTGTGTGTAGATCTTGCAGAGACATGGCAGTGTTCATTGGGGGGGGGGGCTTTCCATTATAGAAGCCCTCAAATATTTTGCTTGATGTTAGTTGTCTTTTATCATTTCAGTAGCACATTTCAGCATACTGCCAGGTGCTGGACATTTGTTATCTCACTGAGGGCACAATCCTAACCTGGAGTTAGGCCAGCACAGTTAGGCCAGCAAAGTTTGGCCAGCACAAGAGACACCGTAAAGTATGTTTGGACCACTCTTGGAGTCAGAGAGATATGCACGTCTGTGTGCTAACCACTTGGCGATCGGTCCAAACGTGCTTCACAGTGGCCCTTGTATCAGCCAAACTTTCCAGGCCTAACTGTGCCGGCCTAACTCCAGGTTAGGATTGTGCCCTGAGTTTAAAGATGAGCCATTTTATTCGCCTCCTATTCTTTCAACTTGAGTGGAAGCAGAAACTTACGGTGGCATAGATCAAACGCACAGCCTTAAAATGAGTTTTCACAATGTGAAATGTTGTCCTTTACCTGTATTCTGTGTGTGAATGCTGTTCTGGGACACTTTGGTCTTCCCTCCACACCCAGAACCTGCATATCTCAGTTGTGGGATTGTACAGTGGTCTTCCCTTCTGCCTAGGTGGTGAACCCCTCCTTTCCTAACCCTCGAAGACGCCTGCGCTTGCGAGATCTGGCAGAGAGGGTGGTGGATGCTTCAGAGAATGAGCAGGAACTGAACAAATTGCTCAATGAGGCCTTGTTGGAGAGGGAGTCTGTGCAGGCGTAAGTCCCTTCTCTTGGTGTTCACGGTGGCTCTTTGAACATTGATGTGTGAGCAGATCTCCCACTCCTGGGCCAACTTGTTCCAATGACCAGCATTTTCCCTCATTCCTCCAGTTGTCATTTTGACCTGTACCATTTTTGCTACCTCCCCAGCTCCCAAAACGTTTCCAGGCACCTGCCCCGTGGCTTCTCTCTTGGTGGGTCTGGTTCCTCCTCTTCCTCCCCCCACCCCGGTGGCTGCCATGTTGCATGGGAGAGAGATCTACTCCAGACCCTTGCAGCAGATGGGCCCAGTGCCACTTTCTATGTTTTCCTTCCTGTGTACAGAACTGAAGACCAAGCATGTCTTTTGACATGGCCCAACCGACATTTCTGCCATAGGTTTGTGGCTGACAAATAAAAAAAAGTGCTGCCAGAAATTTAAAAAAGGTGGTCTCTAAGAAAATGCTTGCTAAATGGGATCAGTTGAAAAGCCCCATTTCATGATATTGCCTTTGTCAGCATGGCTAGAAACAAAGGCAGTGTTGGTGGGGCTGTAGTATGTGTGCATGCTTTCCGTGCAGGAAATCCCAAATTCAAGCATGGCAGCTCCAGTCATTTCCTGTGCCCTGGACAGCCACTCCCCCGCCCCTATGTAGAGAACCTGAGCACAAGCTGAGGAAATGGGGAGGGGCCTCGGGCTAGGCCAAGCCATTGGTCAGCCTTGCTCAGTGTTCTCCGTGAGACAGAACTGGAGGACTCTCCTCATGGGATCAACACATGTGAGGAACCTGACAATTCCTGTTGGGGAAGAGTCATCAGGTATTCCGTGTTTCCGGCAGGCTGAAGGGCAAGTCCACGTACCGCCTGTCCTTGCGCTTTGTCGAACCTGAGATGGAGACCCGTTACTCCGTGGAGAAGGAGAAGCAGAGCGGGGCAGCCTTCAGTTGCTCTTGCGTGGTCCTCTTTTTTACTACCTTGGTGGAGGTTTTCATTGATCCACGGTGAGTGCGGCGAGACCTGCGTGGCTGAATCTCTTTCAACCCAGCCTGTGCTTCCGGTGTAAGATAACCCTTGGCTAGAAATGGCACACTAAAGCATGCTGGACTTACAGTATGTTACTTGTAGTAGATAGTTCTGTTTCTGCCCCCCCCCCAAAGTGTGGTTTAAAGTGCTTTGTTCCTTTCCTGTTGTGCTAGCCCCTGCTAATACACGTTTTTCTTTTTCTTTCCTCTCCATTGCAGAATGACTGTAAATTATATGACCTTTGTTGTTGGTGAGGTCCTTCTCCTCATCCTGACCCTTTGCTCATTGGCTGCCATCTTTCCCAGGGTAAGGCCCTTTCCTAATCATGGTCCGTCTGTCCAGCGGCGCCATTCAGCCAGCTCTGTTTCGTGGGGGCGGGGAAGATGGCGAAACGGAGCGGTACGCAACGGGCGGGCTGCCGCTCACCCGTTCCTCCCGCCCAGCGTTCTGGCAGCATGATGCCGCTGATGGTCCGTCTGTCCCAAATACATACTGGGTTGTTCATTTTTTGTGAGAAATCTGTGTATCTACTCGCTCAAAGTAGTCCTGTTGTGATGTCACGCCACATTTTCCTAACACTTATTTCCTAGCACTTATACTGCAGTATTTGGGTCCCTGGAAAATTGTGGTTTCTTTCATATATGCTTCCATTGCTCTTTCTGAGTACTGTGTAGAATATTATGCTGTAACCATCTTGGGTCCTTCATTGTTGAGTGACCATAACATCATAGATCATGAACAATTCCCACCATCCCTGCCCTTAGCTGGACTTGACTCTATTGGAGATGTCACAGCTTGATTGTGTTGCAAGGCTGTTTCGCCTCCCCGCCCCCAGTCAATTTCAAATGTACAGTACAATATAGGCCAAGGGCAGGCCCTACTAGTCCAGCCTCCTGTATCTCACAGTGTCGCATTGGATGCCTCAGGGAGCACACAAGACAACAAGATACTTGCATCTCACTGCTGCTCCTCTGCATCTGGCGTTCTGAGTAACCTATTACCCTCGCACCTCCGTCCCAGTAAAGATACCAGACCACGGGTTGGGTTTGGCTTGATTAAATACAAGTAACCATTTTTGAAAACATGAAACTGCTTGGCCTACTAGACTAGTAGAAGTCTCTTATGTACTTTGAATAAGGAGTTGGAGGACCTTTGCAGTCTAAAATGTAGACTGTGGTCTGGATAAGCTTATTAAAAACAAAAGAGATTTCTGCATGACCTCAGCACAAGGTCTTCGGTTTGGTCCCAGGCACCATCTCCTGGTACAGCAGGGAAAGACCCCTCAACCTGTAACCCTGGAAAGCTGCCGTCAATATTGATTCAGATGGACTGACTCAGTAGGAGACATTTCTTATGTTCAAGCACTAGGGATTGCCATGAACACCCTTTTGCCCTCCCCACTTTGAGTCACTGGCGTCAGAGTGTGAACTGAAACACGTGTCTGTTTTTTTCTGGGTGGCTTTCGAACAGGCGCAGTGCGTCCTTTGCTGGGGTTTCCATGCAGGCACAATAGTCCTGTATCTGTATCTCACAGTCACCTACCATATGCTTCAGGGAGCACACAAGACAACTAGATACCTGCATCTTGTTGCCACTCCCCTGCCTCCGGCATTCTGTGGTAGCCTACTTCTAAAATTATGGAGGTTGCACTGCAGTGGAGGAACTCTGGAGGAAATCCCCTTTTAAAGGCACCTAGGCTGGTCGCCACCACCATCTCCTGTGGCAAGGAGTTCCATGGATTAATTACCAACTAGGCAAAAAACGCATTTCCTTTTATTTAGTATTTCAACCTTCCTCTCTTTACAGTCCTTCCCCAAAAAGCTGGTGGCTTTTTCCACTTGGATCGACAGGACTCGGTGGGCCAGGAACACGTGGGCAATGTCTGCCATTTTCATCCTTACCATGGCCGACATTGTAGACATGGTGAGCAAGCTTCAAAACAGACACAGATGTCCCTCTCTGGGCTCCACTGCCTCACACACAACCCAGAGTGCTGTGAAAAAAAAATCCTCCGGCACGGTGGGCAAGAGCATCTCACCTGCGGACATGCTATTATAGAAGCACAGCTGCCTGGGGAGGTTGGAAATTTCCAGGCCTGGCCCTTAGAGGAGGGCTGTAACCCTGTTGTAGAGCCTCTGCTGTGCCTGTAGAAGTTCTCAGATGAAGTCCCTGGCAGCCACTCCAGGCAGGGTTGGCTGCAGCCGAGATTTGTGGATTCATTTGTGAACGGATTCATTTGTGAACGGATTCATTTGTGAACGGGGCCTTGCTTCTCTTTTCCTGCTGTTTTTTTAATTAAGGAAAAGCACCCGTGGAAATCTGAAATAAGGAATAAAAGAGTGGCAGCAGGGAGGGGCTGCTTAACCCTTTCCTTTCCTGTCCACTGAAATCCCTCTGTCTGCACCCCAATTGCAGGAAAAGTTACAGGAGCCCTAGCAGTGAGTCCATCTGGAAGGGGGGAGATTTGTAGCAGGGAAAAGGCAAGTGGGAAGAGGGTTCACCAGTCCCTTCCTGCTGCTGCTCACAGCTTTCCAAGGCAGCTTTTAATTTAAAAAAAAAATTCTAGGGAAAACAAGCACAGACCGTGTTGTGTCCAGCATGCCCCCCCTCTCCAGGTATAGGGATGCAGTGACTCTGTTTGGAGGGGCTGATACTGGGCTCAAGGTTGCCCCAGCCTCTCTCTCTTGTGTCCTCTAGAATGGCATGTGGCCGACATCCATCCTGACCTCCCTCCTCACTCAGCTGATAATTGTTTACAGAACTGCACAGCGCAGGTCATTAAGCAAAATTAGCAAAAGGCCAGTTGCCGCTGATTATTTTTAGAACCTGTTAATGATTGGCCAGACTTGAACCCTTGTATGCCGTGGCCGATAGGAAAATGCTGCTATTTCCATGCTGGGAACACTTGACGGCCTTGAAGAGGTGGGTGGGAAGCAAGCGGCCTGATTTCACTCTCTTGCCTTGTGCTTGTGCAGTGTGCAATAAGAAGCTGCAGGGCAGTGCGGGAGGTACAAACCGTGGTGCTTCGCTGGGCTGTGAGCATTCCCCACAAGAGTTCTCAGAGTGTGAGGTGGGCCTCCCTGGAAACAGGGGATCCTATGCCTGCAAGGGCCTCTGCAGCTGCATAGTTGTAAGAACCCCAATGTTGGCACTTTTTTGTTCTTAAAAGGGATTTAAATTTGGACTTCTGGCATCCACAGTGAATCAAATCCACTGTACAAATCCAAAGTAAACACTTTATGAGTTACTTTTTATTGAAAATCAGTGTATAAATATTCTCAATATTTTTTTTTGAGAATAATTTTATTAATTTTATAACAATAAAGATATAGGTAAGGATAGTAAATTACATAGGGTAGGAAGACCAAGGATTAAACAATAGGGAAAATTGGAGGCAGTTCGAGAGTTACAAGCATAGACAACTAATAATCACAACTACAATATGTTCCATCTGAAAGGATAAAGTTACTACAGCCACATTAAAACTATATCTATTTTCATTATTAATTCAAATCTTCAATAGCTTCACAGTAAGCTAACTCAATCAGAAACCAAAATTATAGTGTACATATAGTCTCAATATTAATAATCACCACCACCATCCCCAGAGAGAGCCTCTGGCACAATCCTAACCTGTCAGTTCATGTGCCAGCCTCCCTGACTCCAAGAGTGGTGCAAACACGCTTTATGGTGCATTTGTGACACTCCTGGCTTGGTGGCCTACCTTGAGGCTAGGATTGCACCCTCAGAAACACCTGCCTTGCCAGAGATTCGCTTGGGAGAAAAACCCCAGGAGCTGGCCTGCCCCACTCCTCCACCACCACCCCACAAGCAACTCTTCAGCATCACTGGATCCAGCACCCAAGGAACAGGGGACCAGCCCTTAAGTCCCACCAGATTTCCTTGGAGGGGCTGGAGCCTGAGAAGCCAACCAGACTGTAGGATCCCTGGACCTTGTGGTTGGCTCAGGCTACTGATGGAGGGAATGCTTCAGCTCGGTCTTGCCAGCACTCCCTGCAGCCTCAGCCTGCTATAGCATACTGTTGTGGTAGCCCTGCATGAGCTTCACTGAGCCGTTCTTGAAAACCGAACAGCGGGATGGAAGCACACAATTTCCAGCAGTCAGAGTGGATGTTTCAGTGCCCTGCATAGCTCCTTGCCCCTCGCAAAGGCAAGAAGAAGCAGAATATCTTGTGCAGAATCAGCCACATGGGATGTGGTGGGAGAGGCAGGAAGAAAGCATCTTTAGGACTCAAATGAGCCGCAGGACAAAGTCACCAGCATATACATTGCAAGTTGCTTTTCATTGATCTCCGTTGACTGAGGCGCCTTGCTTATCCCAAAATGTTCTTTTCATTGGAGTCAAGGGACAGGGCAGTCTGCCAAGCAGCACTGATCCTCACAACCTTTCTCCTGTTTCCACAGCTCAGCTGCCAGCAGAACCAAGCCAATTTCACCAATTCAGCAGTGGAATTGGGGAGCTGTGTGGAAAATCCCAAGTACTACAGTTACATAGCTGTACTGGCCCTCATTGCAACCATAATGCTAGTGCAGGTCAGCCACATGGTCAAGCTCACCCTCATGCTGACGATCACCGGAGCAGTGGGAGTGGTCAACATCGTTGTCTGGCAGCGCATTTTTGACAAGTATGATCAGGACCGGTTCGGCGAGAGCACGTAAGAGCCCAGGGTCAGGAATGGCACTGGAGGAGGATGTGGGAGGTGGAAGGAACCTGGCTCAGACCACATCTTCTGCAGAAGCAAGCACACCCAGAGGGGCTTCCTGGCTCCTCTACCTTTTGATCAACTGGGAATGGGCCAACTGTGATGTAATACTGTAATTTGAAAAGATGTGGTCATTTGTATATATCTTTCTATGTGCATGGTGATTTACCAAATGAGAATAAGATCTCTGCCCCAAGGAGCTTAAACTGCAGTACAGGAAAAGACTGCAGGAAATGTTATCTGGGGAAGAATCTGTGTTCAGTTCAGATCCAAGTTGTGATGCTTGCCCAGTTCCCCCCCCCTTATTTTTCTGTATTTTTGGACACTTTCACTTCTCCAGATGTTCCAGTGCTAGTAGCTTTTGTCCTCAGTCTGTTTCAAACACCTTTGGTCCTCCTGCCTTCTCCACTTGCGCTTGTCCCTGACACAGTACTTGGTTTCAGTCGGGAAGGAGGACTGGTGATCTAAGCCAAAGACTTCACAGAGACTTTGGGGTCTGAAATGGAATGTGGAAGAACTGCTGGAGGCAGGTGCCGTGTGGGTGTTCTGGGAGGCAGTCCCAGACTAAGGAATGCTAAGGAGGCCTCGGATGAATGAGAGGTGGAGGTGATCCAAACACATTTTTGTACACCAGTCAACTGTTTCTGCCACAAACATTGTCCTTTTGTTGTAGCAATTTAGAAGAAACTCCATTTGAGCTGACATGGGTTTCTATTCTGTGCAGTCTTCCCTTTTTTTTTTTTCCTTTATGGTTTTGTGATTTGTTAAAGAAAAGGGAAAAAAAATGCATGATGTCCATTTCCAAAAGAGAATTCCAAATGCACATCCTTGTGAGTGCCAACAGAAGGTTGGGTTGACTCTCATGAAAGCCATGATGAATGAAAGCCCCGTCGTGGCTCCCCTTCCAGCTAGGAAACACTGCTGGCTCCCGTAGGGTGCTGAGCAGGGCACAGTGTCTGGACGCAGAAAGGAGAACTCCATTTGGCTCTCGTACCTTCCAGTGTTGACTTGTTTCCTTTGAACAGCAAGTACAATACAAACTCTAATTTAAATGCTGCTGAATTCCAGAACGGGGGTCCAGAACGGGAGGACGGGGGTCGCTGTTTTAGAAAAAGCAAATTGCAATCTGCTAGTTGGAGTTCAAACATTGCACTCAGCAAGATCACATAGTAGTGATCTTTGTTGGACTGTATCACTTGAGATTGCGGGTGTGGGACTGCATGTTTAAATGCTCCTGTAAACAGAAAACTAGCATTGCATAGCATCTGCATTCAGAGATTTATTTTTATATGGGGGAGCACTGAAAATATGGTCCCTCTATTTGCAGTTGGAAGTGGTACTGTCCAGGCAGGACTGAGCCATACATTTTTTTTCTCAGTCGTGTAGCTGAGCCCATGGCTCTTATGTGGTTTTTTGGACTGCAGGTTATTAATGTTTCCCCCTCTCCTTTCAGGCACTTGCTGGTTCCATCCAAGTATTCGATGACTGTGATGATCTTCGTGATGATGCTCAGTTTCTACTATTTTTCACGCCATGTTAGTGTTTTATATATATATTTATTCATTTGGATGCTATCCCTGCACATACCACTTACAAAGCACCAGAGGATAAGTCCCTGCCCTGAGAGAGACAGGGCCCAGTCCCATCCAACCTTTCAGTGCCAATGCAGCCCGGAGGAAGGGGAACAAATGTTACCTGGGGGAGGTCTTTGGGACTGCAGGATTCAGCACATGCCCTCTTGGCACAGCTTCATCAGCGCCGGAAAGTTGGATAGGATTTGGCCCTCATAATCCAGAAATGGACACAAGGGAGACAACACAGTATGGGGTGGGAAACAAAGGCACAGTAAATGGGGAATGAATATGCAGTTATTGCAGTTTCATGTGCTGTATTTTAAACTGCATATTATGTGAAATGCGTCATTGGCCCAGTAGGTGTCTGTTTTTTTTCAGATCATATAACATCCATTGGGCAGCAGATCTGTGACCTTCAAGAACTGTAGCTGGCTAGACAGACTCCACTGAATCTGCCTTCTGTGTTCATTCCGGGGGGGTGGTGGTGTGTGACTGGCAGG
Organism: Lerista edwardsae; assembly: GCA_029204185.1. Lineage (NCBI taxonomy): Eukaryota > Metazoa > Chordata > Lepidosauria > Squamata > Scincidae > Lerista > Lerista edwardsae. The sequence goes on from JAJKFI010000038.1 coordinate 1,983,687, forward strand.
GGTCCAGGCGTGGTACTAAATGATGTCAGGCTTTCCTTAGGAGGACCATTTCATCCCAGTGTTTTGCCACGTGGTAGGTGGAGAAGCTGGCCAGGACACTCTTTGTGTGGAAGGTTGATGTCCATGATCAGAAAGAGCGTGTCTACGAGATGAGGCGCTGGAACGAAGCCCTGGTCACCAACATGCTGCCAGAGCATGTAGCCCGACACTTCCTGGGCTCCAAGAAACGAGATGAGGTGAGGACTGATGGTAAATGCAAGACCACCAACACCAAGAACAATTAAGTCACTTACTAGGGAGATAGTAGCCGGATAAGAGCTAAACAGAGCCTCCACATACTGACACATTATATCTGAGTACAAGATGCAGGGGACAAACGATAAGGGGCAGCTGTCACCTTTGTACTGTGCCTGCAAACTTCCCAAATGCACCTGGCTGGTCACACTTGGGAACAGAAGGCTGAGTAGAAGGGGCCAGCCAGGCAGCTCTTAAGGAAGGGATTATGGATCTCAGGCATCTGAATTTATTGCCAGTGGTGAACATCCTTCATATGCAGAATGCTCAGGTTAGATTCCAGCGAAAGGGATCATCTTAGGCCCCTGAGGTTGGGAATGCAGGGCTTGCAGCATCTCTCCAAAGTCACAGCAAAGTAATAGGACTTTACCTGCCCTCCCCCTCTCTTTCTTGCCCTAATGTGCAGGAGCTGTATAGCCAGTCTTATGACGAGATCGGTGTCATGTTCGCCTCTCTCCCCAACTTCGCTGACTTCTACACAGAGGAGAGCATCAACAATGGTGGCATCGAGTGCCTACGCTTCCTCAATGAGATTATCTCAGATTTTGATGCTGTGAGTCCCTTCCAGCTTGGCTATAGAAGTGGCAAGCGTGTGCGTGCGTGCGTGCGTGCGTGCGTGTGTCCGTCCCCGTCCCTTGGCGCTCTTGCAGTCAATACCTTGTTCCAAGGCACTCTTTGGAGAGAGCCGTCTGGAGCATTCAGTGTGTCTGCTATGGTGCTTCCGTTGTCAGGTTGCCTGTCTGTTTTCATACCTGCCTGCTTTCACCCATAATAGTGCTACAATGGAATCATATAATGGAAACCTATAATGGAATCATTGCCTCATTTAATTTACAGTCAAGTAAAATTTTTTGGGTCTGCCTATGATGTAGTCCTCCCCCTCCCCTGACTGTTCCATTTCCAAGTGCGTGCAAGGTTTGTGTCTCTGTCTGAAGATCACCCCACCTATGGAAAGTTAGGGTCAAAACTCCACCTTAAATATTGTTTAAAAAATGAAATTGAACTGCGAGGGGCTATCATTTTCATCAGCTTAGTAGCAAGACCTGTCCATTTTCCCTCATAATACACACAGCATTATGCGCAATTTTGCTTAGGATAGTGTTTTACGAATTATGGGTCGAGACCATGTCAACGTATATTTTATTTTTAATATGTTAGACTGGATGCCACCATGGTATGTGACTAAATTGGGGAAGTGTTATACATCTGCACTTTAACAGGCTACTAAGTAGATGCTTTTAACAATGATAGTAAGTGGGGCTTACTCCCAAATCAGTGGGGATAGGATTGCAGCCTTTGTGATGTTTGGGGACTTAAGAAAAACAGATCAAAAACTGCTTGGGAGGGCTAGGAAGGTTCTTATTTTAAATAATTTTTAAAATAATATACAATATACTTTTGTAAATTTTTAATGTACTTACTTAATTGATTTGGTTTTATGGGGATGTTAAAAATTTTCCTGCTTGATGATGTCACTTCTGGCCATGGGTCCCAACAGATTGTCATTCTAAAAAGCAGGCCTAAAATGCTTTAGAACCACTGGCATAGGAAATTGGCACTGGCGTGTCACTGCTCCTGCGGACTTTCCTGTCTGGTTAGCAAAGGTTGCCCATCAATAAAGACCTCTGTGTTGATGGCTGGGGAACATCATAGCAGTTCATTACCTGCTTTTTATGGACTGTACTGGCAGTTTACGATTTAAAATAATACAATGAAACAAATCAACAGACAAAACAAAACCATAGAATTTTCATGGCAGTGGTCAGTAGAGCACAGAATTGTATTTTCTGTGGTTGGTACAGGAACAGGGAAGAGGTGTTTATTGTCCAAATCATATGAATTGGTTCCAGCAGCCACTATGTTTGTAGCTACTTTTTTGGCTACAAAAAATCCCAACAGCATTTTTCAGGCTGCAGTCTACACACTGTTCTGGCCCCATTGTAAGCCCCATTGATCTCAGTGGGACTTACTTCTGAGTAGATATGCATAGGATTGCACTATCAGTTGGCTCATGGATTTCCTGTGACAGTGAGATGGTGGTTTCCCTTTGCCTTCCAATTCTCACAGCTCTTAGACAATCCCCAGTTCCGAAGCATCACCAAGATCAAGACCATTGGCAGCACTTATATGGCAGCTTCTGGAGTGACCCCAGATGTCAACACCAATGGTTACAACAATAGTGTTAAGGTAAGCAGAGAAAGAAGGGCATGGAACAAGTAATGTGGAGCTAGAGCTCTGAAGATGAATACAAAAGTATGTCCGCTGATTTGGCTTCCAGTGCTGTGGCTCAGGCCCACCTGGTAGCCATTCTGGACAGAAAAAGAAGCCGAATCCACAAACAGCACATGGTTGGGGGTTCATGATATCTCAGAACAAAAACCAAAGGCTGCTTGTACAGAATGACCCTGTAGCTTTCTAGGCTGCTGAACGTGCACAGAGGCTTCTGGGGAGTTGCCCCCAAAATACAGAAAAATTGGCCAAAAATGGACATGCTCACACAGGGATTCATCAAGGTCCTCTTCTCTCCTCAGAAGGAAGATCTTTCAGAAAAGGAGCGCTGGCAACACCTGGCAGATCTTGCTGACTTTGCCTTGTCCATGAAAGAGACACTGATGAACATCAACTACCAGTCTTTCAATAACTTCATGCTGCGAATAGGCAAGTGGAACCAGCCTGTGGGTTGTGTGTGGATGCTGGAATGGGAGTCACTTTGGGTTCAGAGCACCAGAGTGAAGTGAAAACAGGGAGGTCCTGGAGAGCTTTCTCCATGGCAAAGTGAAGATCATTTCTATGGTAGTTATCTTGATCATTTGGGAATGCCCTTCTCAATACGAGGAGGCAGGCTCAAAGGCTGTTCCTGATAACACCTCTCCCCTGCTCCAATCCTCTAAGACTGCATAGAGCCCATGTGGTTTGAGCAGGCTACGTTCTAACCACTTCCTTCTTTTCTCTCTCCTCTCCCCTTTCTCAGTGAGGGTTTAGGCCAGAGCGGTCCAACTTTGGGCATCCAGGGGGCCTCATAACACTTTGCTGGGAGGTCACAGGCCAACCTGGAACTGGTGGTGACATGTTAAAATCACCACCAATTATTTCTGTGTTCTGAGCCACTGCAGTCATTTGGCAGGCTCAAAATGGAGGCGGGTGCAATGGGGCTCTTCAGTCTCCCTGCTGCACCGTTCTGGCTTATCCTCCAAAGCTGGAACACATGGCAGGGAGGCCAAAAAGCTGGTGGCTTTTCCCAGCTCCCTTCCCCCCCCCCATGACTCTGCCCTGCTCCAGCTGACAAGTGAGGGCATTGCAGCTCATCCAGCCATGCTAAAACATTCAAAGTTGGGCTAAAGAAGGTTGCCCAGGCATGGCTGACTCATCCCTGAATGCTCTTCTGTCCTGCGGCCACTGCATCAAGTTGTGGCCTGATGCTTCCTGGAGGCATCTGGTTGACCATGGAGGGAAACATGCTGGACTAGGTGGGCCTTTGTGCTGACCCAGTAGCTCCCAAACTTCCTCCAGCCCCAACCTCAACCTGGCCCTGCACACCCTGTCTGGCATGAATGGTGGGTATCTTGACAATTAGCTTGAGCTGGTTCTGTTTTTCATGGTGGCAGGCATGAATAAAGGAGCAGTCCTGGCTGGGGTCATCGGGGCCCGCAAACCCCACTATGACATTTGGGGGAACACGGTGAACGTGGCCAGTCGGATGGAGTCCACAGGCGTCATGGGAAATATACAGGTGAGGGTGTGTCTCCTCCTGTTGAGGTGGGGTCAGCAAGAAGGCTTGTGTGTGAAAATGGAAGTGGGGCATGAAAAATTCCTCAAATTTTTGCATAAATGCAGGAGAGCCTCAAGGACATATTAGCAAATAGGGGTAGGTACTAACAGAAGAATTTGACAAGGTGGAGATGGGGAAGATCAATCAGAAGAGTCCACTGTTCAGAGAGGAGTCACACCTACAGCTGTGCTGTCGTGTCAAGGAAGGTGCTACAACATGTGCATAGAGCACACTGCCTGCAGAGGCTTCTCCATTCATTCAGTAGGGGTGATGTGTCAGTGTGCTCCCAGCATTGAGCATACAGAGCTTGCCACCATTAAAATGAATGGATGACTGAAATGAAATGAAAGTTCAGTCGCTAGCAGCCTACTGGCTGTTGGTACATGGCATGGAGATGGATGGTTTAAATGGAACAAACCTCCAAGTGCACTTGGATGCAGTCTACCATCCAAGACTGGTTCCATCAGCACAGTTGTTTTCCAACATGCTTCCTTCAGGAAGCACTTTCCATGTGCTCTTTCTCCTGAGGGAAACTCCTGAGTCTTCCAAAGGATTCTGGAGAGTTTCTAGGGGTTGCATTCGAGCTATATCAGCGGCCTGCAAACTGCTTAATGGCAGGGAAGCTTTTGCCATTGGCAGCGGCTGCCAAACTGGAGACCCCTGCCACTGGCAAACTTCCCTGGCATGAAGGGCACCTACCAGCCTGCTTGGGAGCCGCAGGAAAGCCCCTCTGAATACCCCCAATAGTCAGGCAGGCCAGCTGCATATGCCCAGAAATCTGGGTGCAAAGCCTGCTGGGGGGGCAGAACCTGAAAGCAGTGGTTGATGTGATTATTGGGGGTGTTCATAGGGGCCTTCCAGTCGCTCCCTGGTGGAACCATAAGCACCATTCACCTGAAGGAGGGAAATGACAAGTGCTGGATCTGGCCCACAGGCCAGAATCCGGAGTGCCCTGGGCTACATGACCACCACCACTTAGGCTTTAATGCTACTTAACTGAATGGAAAACGCACACAGGTCTAAGACACGCCCAACAGGCCCCTGATGGTGCATATTGTAAGAAAAGAGCCATTTTTACCCATGTCTTACCCTGATGCTTCTCTGCCATTATTGATTATCTCATTGTGGAACATCTGATAAAGTTCCAGGGAACCCCAATGTTTACCTGCATTAACATGCCCAGGAGGAGGAACATTTGCATTCTGTACAAACAATACACCACCCCTTCCTCCAATTCACCAGTCAGGCACCTGGGAGCCTCAGAGTTTTGTGCACATGGGTTCTAGGCCATCCAGAATCAGCAATACAGAGGATTACTGAAGGCTGTCAACATTCTTGCCCATGTTTTCTGTATTCTGTTACAGTAAAAAGTGGAAATTCAGATCAGGAAGGTAATTTCCTCTTGAAAAAGCAGTGAGGAAAACCAGACTTCCAGATTTACTACCCAATCTAACTGTGCGTTTCTGGTGACATGTATGGCAAATGGATTGCCATCTGTGCCAAGATGAATCCTAGCCTTGTCTTTCCCTGCCAGTGGTGTCACCTAAACATAATTGCCTTCCCCTAGTTTCACTCTTGGATGTACCAAGAGTTTTGGAAGTCCTCCGTCCACAGTGGGCCAGTCAGTTACAAAAGGAAATGGTGATACAAGTGATACAAAATGGAACACCACAGGATGAAGAGAACCACACAAGGCTGGAGCCTTGGTCATGTGAAAGGGTTGCAACTTTTTTTCTCTTACCTGCACAGGTGGTGGAGGAGACCCACTTCATTTTGAAGGAGTATGGCTTCCGCTTTGTGCGCCGAGGGGCCATCTTTGTCAAGGGTAAAGGAGAACTGCTGACCTACTTCATGAAAGGGCGTGAGAAGCAAGGCTCTTTCATCAATGGCTCCTCTGTGACTTTGCCCCACCAGGTGGTTGACAGCTCATGAATGATGAGTCTTAACACAGGCTCTGAACATATAAGGCTAGGTGCCTCTATCGTGACGGTCCAGGCAAGAGAGTGATATGTACCCAGTCGACAGACATTTAGATTTATGAGAACCTAACCCCTTTGTCCATTTCTGCCTTCTTAAAGGTTCATTCTTTGTCAGGGGCCTCCCTTTTGACATCAGCATTTGAATTTCTATCTTAATATAGGTGAGGGAGTGTGGGATAGATTCTTGCCTCTTGCACAGCCATTTCCACATTTCGGTCTGGACCGAAGCATCTTTGCTTGAGCAGGGTTGCCTTGATTGTGTCTCTTTTTAGTCCAAGTGAGGGGATGGTGCCTTGGTGTTAAGTTTCCACCTGTGCCTGGAGCTTATTGCTAAAAGGAATGCAAGGATGGATAGTGACAGTAAGCAGAAGGGCTGGCAGAGGACGACGGATGAGGGCATACTTGAGCATTAGTTCAGAATGAGCTCACCTTTGCTACAAAGCCACTGTAGGCAGGTAGGAGAAAAAAGTGCAATGTATTTTATTTTGACTCTAAGAGGTCCTGATTCAAATATATAAATATATATATAAGTATATAAATAAAAAAGATGCAGATTAATTTTATATTTTTAATTGTGTCTTAATTCTGAAAGCAAGGGATCTTTCAGACTGCACCTCACACCTTTTGCTGCTCTCACCTTTGCTGTTGCTTTAAAAGAAGAGATTTATAAAATTTGGTCAAAGACTGTTTTTATTAAATGCCTTCATCTGATTTGTTATGTTTAAATACAAAAGAAAAAAATGTAATTTCTTTAGTTTCTCAAATAGACTCAGTTGAATTTTAAAAAATGCTGTTGTCTCTTGTTTTATTCATTTAAAAGATTTGGGAGATTGGTCCTTGCAGGGGCTGCAGAGGTGCTGTCATAGGACAAGCAACATGTAGCTACAACCACTAACTTCCATTAAAAAATGTTTCCAGATCTCATGGTGGCAGATGACAGTGTACTCTGTTATTCTCTAAATGTTACTAGACCCTTCGTATGTCTGAACAGAGTAACTACCCACGTCAGACACTGGTCCCCCAACACTAGAATCAGCCGTGGCCCAGGCACCAATCCTGCTCACCAGGTGTCTTTTTAACTGAAGATGCCAATGATTGAGCCTGAAACCAGCTGATGCATCTGCTGTATGGGTTATGGTTTATTTTATTGGTTTATTTTATTCCTTGGTTTATTTTAACACACACTGGCAGACCATAGGGGATAGTAACACATATACTCAGAAGCCTGGTCCAATTAAAAATGGGACACCTGGAGCACCCACAACATTAGGCTACCATTGAGGCATTGAAATGGGATATTCTTCAGTTCACGCTGCAAGAAGTGCTGCTTCTTTTTGGCCAGACTAGTAGAGGGATTGAGGAAAAACTTGTCTAATTGTTCAGTAATATTCAGATACTAATGCATGTGAAGTTTTGATCAAGCTGCATTATTAGCAAACTTTGAAAGATAGCTAACATGCAGAAAAGAGCCAAGGAGAGAAAACCCAGCTCCATTTCCTCTTCTATGGTTTTGGCAGCAGTGCATAGCTGAGGTTGCCTGTTTAGGCAAACCTGGGGATGCGTGTATGGGAGCATTTGCACTGGTATGCAGAAGCTGTACACGGTGAGTGAGCTGACCAACACATTAGCTCCATCCTCAGGGCAGTCATCATATGCAGACAAACTGCTAAAAGCTGCCACTAGCACCAGGATCATATTGCTTCCTGCAATGAAAAATCTCAGTAGAAAGGCTGTTCCACAACAAAGCAGAGTGGCCCATTCCTCTCAAGACCATGGGTGTTTCCCACCCACATGTGAACAATTTAACATGACTTTGAACATATTATGATATATCAAGTAGCAGGAATCTCATGAAACGAGAGAGGAAACCAGCTTTCCATAATGAAGATTCTCCACCATGTTTCAGCAGCTTTAACCACGGCACAGGAGCCTGTTCTAGAGAAAGGATTTAAGTCACATGCTCAAGGGCAGGCCTCAATCCAGTTCTCTGTCAAGTATTGCCTAAGCCAGGGGTTCCCAAACTGTGGGAAACCCTGGGGTGACATGAGGCACTCCCTGGGGTATTGTGGGCCACTGGTTAGCCAATAGCGAGACCACAGGACGCTACTGTGTTAGGAGGCTCTGCTCAGTGGGCTAAGCGTATGTCACATTCACTATGGTCCTCTTGCCACCATTTGTTGCCTTGCGTGCAGACTCCGAACCCACAAGTAACTGGCAAGTACAACATCGCTAGTCACTTTGGGGAGTTGCACGCTGCGTTTGTAGTGCGTGGAGGCGTCATGGGACACCAAAGATTGGGAAGCGCTTGTGTAATCTAAAAGAAAGAGCTGCTATTCTAATTGCTGGGCATAGCCAGGGCATGCCCTGCATCCAGGGGTCATCCTCTCCAGATCACTATTGCTGCAGAACCGAGACAACAAGAACAGTCTCGACAGTGAAGCTGAACATAATAGAAGAATCTGCCAGCGCCACTGCCATCATACATACCCATTTTCCTTCACAGGAACAGTGGTGCGCAAGATTCTCATACCCCAAAACAGGAGACACATGGAGGCATTTCTGCAGTTACCAGGCACCGACCCAAATGGGAACAGGCTGCCAGTCCATTCTACCCTTAAAATGCAGCTCAAGGTAAGTTGGCAGGTTTCACTGGTGCTTGCCTCTATTCAGGTTTATCATACATCTATGAAGATTCACACTTGCACATTAGGCTAACACTGTACATCAAAACCTTCCTAAGACGTTTGTAGTCAAACTGAAGGTAACACTTCAGCAACAGACACATTGTGGAGAAAGGAGCAGCCCAAATCTCTACTATTCCATGACTGAGATGCCCGATTCAACCAGAACACCTGGCACGGGGACTGGCGACTCCAGTGACACTGCTTGGCTCAGGTTTTCTTCTGCGTCTGCAATGGAGCTGAAGGCCTCATGAAGAGGTTTCTCCTGGAACAGGGCCAGATGCACAGCTGCCATTTCCACCTCAGAGGCCAGAGCATCTTCTGTGCAAGAAACAAACGTCCATGAGAAGAATTTCCAGATCAGTGCATGACAGAACAGCTTGTTCCCCATACCATGCCTCTAACTCTACCCCATTTCCCCAGATTTTGAGTGCGCATCTTTTATTTTGCCACACCATAAATAAGGACAGAATCTGCACAAGGGACTCAGGGTAGGTAAAGGTCAGGCACAGCAAATGCGAAGAAGCAGGGGATTTTGAATTCAGCAACCATGTCTAGGAAGAACGCTCACCTGTTTGGGTGCACGTGGGGTGCTTTCTCAAGGGCAATTGCCACTTCCTCCTGCTTATTCACACACTTAAAAGGAGGAGTAAGTGCAATGTGTGCACGTTATGGAGTAAATGGTGGTGCAACCAATAGCTTTATCTTGTTTAAACTGGTTGTAAACAACCATATGGGGATAAAAACAGAACAGAATTGTGAACAGAATTGCTACGAAGTCTCAGCAGATGGAAAGGGAGGGGTCCCAGTCAATGGCCTCTCTTATAGGGTCACCTTTCAATAACCGTGAGCATCCTTTCAATAAAAGGATGACTTCTATGGGGCACATTTGAGGACAACAAAGATTGAACAATGCAAATCATGAGAGGGCTGTTGCCATTTTTAGGCCTAACTCTCATATGCACTCCATAAATCACCACCTGCTGTTCTCTCACCTTTACACGTAACTGTGACCTCTGTTGGGAGGATGCGCACCAGATCTCCGTATGTTAGCTTTGCTGTGAATGGAAACTTCTTCCTTCCTCCTCCTGAGCTGTAGCTAAATTCCAGCATGTTGTATAAGGAATTCCCCTGCAAGGGTTCTTCAAGGAAAGCAGCAAAACGTTCCTGCAAGCAAAAGGAGACAACCACAGAAGTGCCAAGGAACCCCACCACAGTGCGCTGTTTTCCCACTTCCCAGGTTTATGGATAAACCACGATCCTGCTCCAACACACTCCTATGGGCCAAATGCTGAAGAAAGAAAAGAGAAAACCACTTCCACTATTTGGGAACTGCTCCCTTTTGTTCAGAGAATCAGTCTGCCGTCCCCAACAGGCTTTGCAGAAAAGGTGTTGTGTATATATATGAGTCATATGACTGGTGAGTATCGGTCTTGTTTTTGTAAGCAGGACTGATGTAGTGATTGGATTTGCAATGTTGAGGACATATGGTAGACAATATGTCCAGTCTACCAGTGTGATGAGGCCTTGAGCTGCCAGTGCTTGCTCTTATTTACTGTTGGTGGAATGCTGAAATGTGGACATGTCTGTTGCTTGACAGTTTGATGGAAGGTATATGAGATAGGAAAGGGAAGGGCTGTGCGTCAGTTTGATGACCTTTGGGTGCCTTCTGATCTCTTGATTTTATGGGAAAACAGACAACAGCAGAGAGATGAAGCTACCCTGTCTTTTGCAATCACTGGGCCTCATTTTGAGGATCAGACCCCATAATAAAGGGTGTTACATAGTTATGATTATCACTTTCAGGATTTATAAGTGTTTTATAAAACATATCTGCAGAGTAGTTTAAACTGAGACCGTTTGTTCAAGGCCACCCAGTGGCCACTTTGCAAACTATAAAAAAAGAAGAGTCAGTGGTATACACTACATGTTCTGTACATTATTGCCTTTGAAGTGGCTATACGTGTCTGTTCTATCACATGTACATGCTTTACACCCATGCCAGGAGAATCGGGGACACTGGACTAGATGACGGGAGCATGACAGTGTTCACTATGGAAATTCCTGGACGAGACAAGGTTGTCTTGACCCTAGCCACTCCAGCTTTTGGCAGACAAACATCCTAGTCCTTTCCTGGTTCAGTAAGAGCTGGCTATGGCTATCAACGCACTGGTTAACTGAAGCTGGATTAGTGTAACAACCTCTAGAGGGGGCTGCCAAAGATAACGCAAAAAGCTGAGGCATGAGGATCAGCACCAAGTAGCCTGACAGCCACTCCATTCTTACATCAGTTATAGTGCTGCTGACTCATTTCTGGATGCAATTCAATGGGCTGGTTACCACCTTTAAAGCCCTAAACCAGTGGTTCCAAAATGTTTTAACACCAGGATCCACTTCTTAAAATGACATTTAATGGCACTTACAGCTGGGGAAGGATGAGCCCCGCACTAGACAGGTGGCCGTATTTCTAAAGCTATGTATAGAGGATAGCAGGTGGATAAAAGTCAATTATTTAAAAATCTTTTTTTTAATTTAAATCTGATTTTTATCAAATTTATTTTAATAAAATGCTCTTGGAGTAAAAATCTACCTAAAGATAGCTTTTTATTTCAGATACATTAATAATTTAGTTTATTCAGCATGAATTAGTTATGTAGCATGAGGCTGTATATTCTGCAATATTTACATTTTTGGTAAACTCATTCAATGAATCCATGCTCTGCAAGCTGAGATAGCATGCACTGCATTGATGCATTCACACAATTTCACAGTAACCATGAGATAAATCATAAAACAAAGTTCAGGAATATTCCTTTATCCCATTGTTCCGCAAATCTATGTACACTACAGACTATATGATTGCTTGAAGAGAAATGCATCTGTACCAGGTTTTTTTTATGTGGACCCAGCTGATATATTCAGTTTGTTTTTTCAAAGGTATTGTTTATGCACTTCAGTTACTAAACATTGATGTTTAAGCAAATACAAAAATATGCAATATAATGTTATTGTTTTAATTAAATAAAAGAATATGAGTAGTTCTCCAACTATGTGTGATTAACCTATTAACCTAAAATCGGTTCGGGTATAGCTGTTTTACTAACCTGACAGCTTATTATTCTAAATAGGAAACCTTCATTTTGTTTGCAAGTAATAATACATTATTAAAGAGTCTAACTACCAGCAAGAATGAGTCCTTACATTTGAAGAGCACCTGTCATTTCAGACCCATCATGGCAGCGCCTGTTAGTGGGCATCCACGCACCTGCTGCCCGCCACGTCCCTCACCTTGTTGCTTCACTGCCGCATCACCAGCCGTCCCATTAAAGTGAATGGGACTGTCGGTGAGTCAACAGCGGGTCAGAGGAGGAGCAACTGCGGGACAGAGATGACAGTTGCTCTTTAAAAATTATGATTTAAATCGAGTTGATTTAAATCAAGCTTTTTTTTACTAGTAATTTAAATCATGATTGAAATTGTGATTTAAATCGACTTGATTTAAATCAAATCCACCCTGGAGGATAGTTATATTTGTTCGTAATGTGTGTGTCATGTCTTCTGCATGTTGTACTGTTGTATGTTGAATTTATTATGCCAATAAAGGTTCAGAATCACACACTTACAGCACAATCCTAACCTGTGAGGATGTTTCATGGAGTTGTTTTTTTTGTTCTCTTTATGTTCAGACTTGCTTTTGTTGCTTCTATTGATGTGTTTATTACAGCAACAGAGACTTTGCTTTTGTCTCTTATGCACCTCAGCTACAGATTCCCTGCACAAGCACAACAGGGAAAACTCAAGTTTGGGAGAAGGCATAATACTTGACTGTTATTTGGCTCATAGTGGGAAAAGAGAGAGCCCTAAGGGCTGAACTAGTGTTACTGGAAAATATTAAAGATGCAAAACAGAAATTTAACGTTTATGATAGATTATGTCCCCTTGAAAACAACCTGGTTTAAAAGGACATCTGAATGCAATATATATATTATATAGTATAAAAATCCAAGGCCACACCCCCTCTCCAAAAGCTGAATCCATGACTTTCTCTGAAGTACATTGAATCAATACCTGTTTTTGTAAATAAAGGAAGAAATGGGGCAAGCATTATAAAATATGACCATATAATTATGGTTGTAGTTGTCAGACAAAGAAGGATTTACAGGGGACCAGCCTTGTCCATGGAGCTTTACAGAGACAGAGACGACAGGCCACCCCCTCTCCAAGAGCCAGGTCCTCCTGCAGCCCTTCCCACCTGATGGCAGCAGAGGGAGAGAAAAGAAGGCCCCCTTCTAAAGCCTTGGCAAGAACAAGCATAACTCCGCCTAGGTACATAGCTTGTGAACTTCTTAGGGACAGGGAACCACATTCTCATGAGCCAAGCTCTCAGATGGTGGAAAAACATCTAGAAATAGACACACAAGGGAATCAACAGAGGAAGGGAAGGAAAGCAGAGGCAAGATAAACAGGGGGAAAATGAACATTGACTGTCAGCCAAAACAGCATGTCTGCTCATGGGAAAGCATGATCAACAAGAAACTAATGTGTTGACAAAGCACAGGATACTTCCACACAAAGTATTAGTTGCTGACCAGGACTGCCCACTATGACCCTTCAGGTCTGAAGCAGTCACAATCATCATGGCAAATCCAACATCAGAAGAGCCCCACTGGAACAGGCCAAAGCCTTTCTAGTCCAGCTTCCTGTATCTCAGTGGCCCACCAAATGCCTCAAGCACACAAGACAAGGAGATACCTGCATCCTGTTGCCACTCCCTTGCACCTGGCATTCTGAGATAGCCTACTTCTAAAACCAGGAGGTTGCACATACCCATCATGGCTTGCAACCCGTGATGGACGTTTCTTCTAGAAATATGTCAATCCTCTTTTAAAGGCATCAAGGCCATACACCATCATCACATCCTGTGGCAAAGAGTTCCACAGACTAAATTTCAAGCTGGGCAAAGAAATATTTTCTTTTGTCTGTTCTAACTCTCCCAACACTCAATTTTAGTGGATATCGCCTGGTTCTGGTGTCAGGCTTTCAGGCTGGCCCAAGATCATAGTTACACTGCAGCACTGAACCTCAGTGAGGCTGTTGCTATTTGGAAAAATCGTTCTGCTGCAAGGATCACTGAGTGCACAGCTGAATGACAGCATTCCTTCCTCTTTCACACATGTGCCTTTCGCAGCACTCAAAGGGCGTTAGTTCTCTTCCCCAGATGAGATTCTTACCTGTAACTGATCTGCCTGGAATTTCCTCCCAGAAAAAGCATTCAAGTAGTCTGAGAGCAGAGACAAAAAGCGTGGGATGTCTGTTTGCAAATTCTCATGAGCTATTTGCTCCAAGGGGATAAAGGCAGGAATTGAGTGGCGTTGGATCCGGACTGGTTGTTGTAGAACGAGATCCAGGTAATAGGAGCCCAGGTAGGTGCCTTCAAAGGCAGTGCTGATGCACAGACAGGCTCCTTGTTTGGTCAGTTTACCACTGAGGCCTTAGACACAGAAAAAAACACATTCTCATTCAGCATCAAGACAAAGTCAAAATTACAATCAGGGCAGATCTGGTTAAGAATTTTAACATGATCAGTTTCTGGTTCCCTCTCATGGCATGTCAATCGACCAAACCGTGTAGCACGATTACACAACAGGTTACATAGCGAAATAAAAGATGATTCCCAGAGGCTCACAATGTTAAAAAGGAAAAAAAAAAGCCACACGGGAAACACCAGCAAACAGCTAAGGCAGGATCAACAGGAACAGTTGCTTTCCCCCTGCTTGATATAAGCAATCCACCACTCTGAAAGATGCTTCTTTTCCCAGGCAACATGGGTTTTAGGGTTGTCTTTTTGGGGCGTGTGTGTGTAATTTATCTCTCACTACATGGTTTTTAAAATTATCAAGGCAGCTTACCACCCAACTACTTTTAATCTCCAGTGTCCACCCTCCATCCACCAAGGCCTTCATAAACAGCCCTTACTTTATTGGAAACCTGATAGAAAATGTAGGAAAAAAACCAAAATTGATGCAAGGGGGGGCAGGAAAAGATGCACCAAAAGCAAAATTAAAATAAGACAATACAGCAGGGGCACTGACCATTAGGATTTTGCATGCATCTGAAGATAGTACCTGTCACTCGAAAGGCCTGCAGAAGGCCCTTGAGGTTTGCTATCTTCCATTCCAAGAGGACTTGTCTTCCGGCCTCTGTAGCCTGGAAAGCCTGTGGGCCACATCTGCTGGTATCTTTGCACCCTACAGGCTACAGGAAACAGGAAGGGTGCCGTTTGGGTAACTAAATGGAATGCTTGCAGTATAAGCTGAAACCAGTTCCACACCTTCTCTCTAGGCACTGTGTTTTAGCACTCTTTTTATGACAACTATGAACCATTCTTACCCCCATTGGGGCAAGCAGAAAAGTCCTAGATATCAAATAGCCATGGAAAGGAAAAGTACACATGGGGGGTGGGGGAAACTCCATAACTGCAAGGGGGCACCAGAGCTGAGACACTGGACTAGAAGAAGCCCTAAATACATGCATTCAGTTGTGTTAAGCTGAACCAGGTTCTGGGCTCCCATAACCATTTCAGACATAGTACAGTGGGCCCTCATTATCCGCGGAGACTCAATTCTAGGATCCCCTGCGGATAAGAAAAACCACATGTATTCAAATATGTGGTTTTCCATGCCTCACACCCCCAAATCTGACCAGAACTGAGCTCTGTCAGGTCCAGAGGCATTCTGTAGCCTGCAGAGGCCACGCACACCTGCTCGTGGTCTCTATGGGTCTCAGAATAAAGGCTGGAGCAGAACAAGGCGAACTCAGGGAAGTTGCTTTATTCGGCTCCAGGCGGCTTTCTGAGGCCCACAGAGATTGCAGGAGGACACACACTTCAGAAAGCCTCCGGACCCACTTGGAGCTCAGCTGCAATTGAGTGTAGAGGGCTTAGGGGCATGGCTGGCCCAGCATTTATGAATGCTGAAATCCACAGATGTCAGGCCAGTGGATAATGTGGCCCCCCCCTGTACTTCACTGTTTTTCATCTACAGTATTTAAAAAGCTCTTTTGAATTCCAGCTTTACAACATTGATATCCTATGTATCCATCTGTACTTGCAAGCACAACCTTCTTAACATACCATGCGACTTCTTTGAGTTTCATTTTATCACAGAGAGAGAGAGAGAGAGAGAGAGAGAGAGAGAGAGAGAGAGAGACTCAGTAGAAATCTTTTCAATAAATGGAACAAATTAATCTCCACCAGCTCCATTATTCATGTAGTATCAGTTGGGAAGCATTTGTTTTATTTAGAGACTGTGTTTCTACAGTTGTCTCCAAGAGAGAATACAAAAAAAGGATGCGTGTTGCACCTACCAGAGAGCGATACACATTCAGTTTGGTCTTCAACTCGTCTCTCTGGCATCTCAGCTCCTGGATCCTCATTTTTAGCCTGGCAACATTCTCTTGATGCTCTCTCATCCCCCCTTGTTTCACCCCTATTTTCTGGGCACGGGCTTCCAGGTTTTCCAGGTGGGATAAGACACCTAGAGGGACAGACAAAATAGGCAACCTCTTCAATTGTTTACTCAGGGATTCCTCTCAGCCATGCACTCTAGAGCTAGAATATCTAAACATACATAGTAATTAAATATTTTTTTTTATTTTGAATAATTTATACCCCGCCTTTCCCATGCCGAAGCAAATGCCCAAGGCAGCTTACATGGGCAGGCTAGACTCTCCAATTGAGAACTTTACAGAGAAGAATGTAAACATGGGACTGGCAAGATGTGTGATAGAACAGGCCACAGTATGCCAAAAAGAGGGAGCAAGGCAAATAGTATCAAGAGGCATGCACATAAAACAATTCTGGAGAATGGGAATAAGTAAATCAAACTTGACACTACAGGGGAATGTTGAAGCCAGAGAAAACTTCCCAGTGTCAACACTGCACCTGGCTGACTGAGCATGAAGCTCCATTCTCATCAGCAGGGAATTCTTCTGGAGTCAAAATCTACACAGCATATCAGGCAATCTCTCATGCTAAGCAGAAAGAGGGAGAATCCCAAGATCATGGAGAAGTAGGGAAAAGAGGGGTAGTAACCCTCCTGACCCCAATGAGCTCCAACTGAAGCACAAGATCTCCTTCATAAATTTATCCAGCTGTGTTCTGAAGCCAATTAGATTCCTTTTTCCTTCAACTGTTTGGGACAGTCTAATCTAGGATGATATCACTTGAGAATGGGGCACAAGCGAGCAACCAGCTGCACAGAACATGATGGCTAACCCATGTTAGCAATGTTTGTGAGGAACTAGCGACTCTCACTCACTGTTAGTGAGAGCTGCAATGGTTCCTCATTTCGACATGCAACAAACAGCCTACAACGTTTTATTGTGCTATACTACCTTAGGTACCAGCTCAGCAGCTCATATGATTGGACTCCTACCTTCTCCTCAGAGGGCAAAGAATGGAAACAAGAGTTTTCATTAAATCTAGAAACAATCATTTTGCTTCTAGTCCTTGTGCACAGAACAGAGGAGTCACCTGCATCTCAGTACCTGTCAGTGTACCACTCCTCAAGGTTGCAGCTTCTCCCATTTTCACTTCCACTTCTTAAGCAAACCAGTCAAGCAGAAAATGCAAGATTTCGTTTGTTGGTTGGACAGTCTTCTCAAGTTCCTGCCAAACTAAAGCATAGCGAAAAGGGCCTGCTTGATTAATAATATCTTTTTAAAAAAACAAAACGTAAAGAAACAAGATCCAGATATAACTTTGTTTCTAAGAACCTCAGATTAAACCTGAATGGGTGGAGTCTGTGCAAAAACTGATATATCATATAGTGAGAGGTGTGTCTGATAAAATAGGATTACAGGCTTACTGAACACAGTGGGTTTCCTTCTGAGTAAAATAACACAATTTTCAAACACCTCTATGTAGAGTTGACAGACATAATTTAGGCACACATATACTTGACAGTATTGTGTTGAGCGTGACCCAGGCCAGGCCAGACTCCTGTTGCTTTGCTTGTGATGAGGGCAAGGAAGCCCCAGACCCCAGAGGC
Organism: Lerista edwardsae; assembly: GCA_029204185.1. Classification (NCBI taxonomy): domain Eukaryota; kingdom Metazoa; phylum Chordata; class Lepidosauria; order Squamata; family Scincidae; genus Lerista; species Lerista edwardsae. Next base: position 2,001,460 of record JAJKFI010000038.1, read on the forward strand.
CTTTGAGAAGGTCAAAATCTAGGTCAGGGTTTCTCAAACTGGGGGTTGGGACCCACTAGGTGGGTCGCGAGCCAATTTCAGATGGTTTTGCGTAGCACCTAGGGCAGCCATTATTGAAAATATGGGAAGATGGAACACTGGAAAGGGAGAGGGCTGTGTGGTTATTTTGCTTGTGTCAAGGTTGTAAATAGGCTTTTGTCCTTTCTGATTCACTTTGCTATTTAATTGGAAAATGAAATAATCCAACTTATTCCTGCATTCCTAGGAAAGCAGGAAGCGCTGGCGCTTCTGGCCATGCCATCACTTCCGGTGGGTTCCGAGGAGGTTGTTGGAATTTGAGAAGCATTAGTGCTAGGGAGGAGGAGATATAAGACACAAAGAATTTGTGGTTTAAAGTCACTGAAGGTGCAAGGAAGAGAAATTACTATGTTTCTATGCTTGGGAAAAAATGGTTAAACATTGTTTTAAAAAAATTCTCTTAGGGGACAAAAAACAGCAATGCATAAAAAAATTAATTACAGCATGATGACTGGCACAAAATGTTGTGCAGATGAAACACTGGGAGTTTGAGGGTGCAAAAAAAAGGAATTCATTTTCTAAAGTATTACTTTGAAAGAACTTAATGCAAGAAAAATACAAACACTAAAAACTGTTGTAAACAAATATTTTTATCATTTTTGGAACATCAATATTTAATTTTGTATATTGAAATTCTCAAAGCTATTGGAAAGCACATGACTTTCGCATTTTTTGCAACTGCAAATAGTTTTGAGTTTTTTATTTTACTCTCAGAATTTTTTGTCATTTTTTAAAAAATATGGTCCTTCCCACCATTACTGAAGCTTACAGGAAGGGTCTTTCCGGAAGGCATTTTCTGTATTGCTGGTTCCTCTAAATTATTTTTGTCATGAAGGCAGGGCAACTCGTGTCCCTTCTCCTGGGCCTGGAGACCTTATAAAGGACTACTTGGGCTTGAGCCAACAAATTAACTGGCAGAGATAAAAGTAGCCCAATTGAGCAGACTGGGGCATGACAGGGTAGGGGAAGAAAATTTTGCTTACTTAACTCCACAGAAAGCTCCAGCCTGCTCGTAACCTGCACTATATACATGTGGGCCACTTGGCCCAGCTGCACCAGCCCAGGTTGTTGGATAATTTTTTAAAAGTTTTTGTCAGACCTGTTTCTTTAACTACAGGAATTCCTTCCTCATAATCCTTATTCCAATATTTTGGCAGGCAGGTGGTGATTTAGTCGAGAGGGTTAATGCCTCCATTTGCCTGAAGATAAGAGCTGAAGATCGCCAGTTCGGACTACCGGAAGTCTCTGTGAGCCGCAGACCTTGTAAATTGTGACTGATGAACAGCTGAGCTGTCTCCAGCTGCCTTGTGAGAGGGGGAATTGTGCCGAAGTCAGCTGCTTCTCTGGTGGGAGCAGGGAAGCTGCTTATCAGCCAGCAGAAGACAAACGGGTGGCCAGAAAGGACTAAATCTAGAAGGATCCATCTGTATGAGTGCTGTTCTTGTAAGAACAACAATAGAAACAATAGAACGTTTAGAACAATATAACGTTTCTGTAAAATTGTAAAAACCTTTGGGTTTACGAATAAAGTCTGCCTATGTAAACCACCTTGAGTTATAGTCATTAGAGAAATCTGGTGACCTAAGAAAGGCAGTATATAAATACGAGTATTATTATTTTCCCAATGAACTTTCTTATCTCCTACTTGTTCACTGAAAATAAGTGAACACGCCTGCATTTTTTCATCTGTCGTTCGTCAACGCCACAGCACCAGCAGCATCTAATTTTTCTAGAATTGCTACAGGCTCCTCAGCAGCAGCAGCAGCAACAGCCCTTTGTCTCTAATTGGCCAACAAAATGAAATTTAAAAAGCGATGGAAATAATGTGGGGCAGATCGATTGAACTGAATTACCAAATGGAACAGAAAATAGAAAAAAATAAAGGCGTATTTACACTAATCCGACGCGAATAAAGAAGCGAAACTTTCCTTCCGCTCGTCCGAGAGGCTTCCCCGGGCTCGGTACCGTCGTCGGAAACGAACCAGAATCAAAACTCCCGCGCGCGTGCATACCGCCCCGGAAATACGTCATTCACATCGCAGATGAGGGCGGAGCACTTATTTCCTCCATCCCGGCATGCTTCGCGTTCGATGGAGTCGCTTTATAGATCGTTTGGTGCCCAGTTTGGTGCCCGCACCGGGAGGAGACGGAAAGAAAAGACTTGCTGGTGGCCTAATTTGGCGCTTTAGCAGCCCGTGCGATCTTCTCCCGCTGCAAGAGAGTCATGCCTCTTTATTATTACTATTTCGGGATTAACTTAACGCTCCTTTTCCGTACGGAAAGATGGCCGTCCAGTGCATCTCCATGGTTTTCCCGGCGTTCCAGTCGCTACCGTAGGCCGTCGATGGCGGCGCCCGTCACTCCGTACAGCAAGATGGCGGCGCGCACGCTGGTGCAGTACGTGGTACTGAGGGGGGACCTGCGTCGCGAGCCCCTCTCGTGGCCCTTGGGGGCCTTGGTGGCTCAGGCCTGCCACGCGGCCCTGGCCGTGACGCACGCGCACTACCAGCACCCGGACACCGCGGTCTACCTGGAGCAGGGCGGTAGCATGAGAACGGTCGTGCTGGAGGTAAGTGCGGTGGGCGGGGGCAGGCGGGGCTTCCCGCCGGGGCGGTGCCGAAGCCAAGGCGGCCTCTCCCGCATGGGCCGGGGTGGGGTATGTGGGTAGGCGGCGGGTCGCGGCAGGAGGCTGTAGGGCGCTACCTGGCTAGTAGGCAGACCTCAGACCTCGGGCTCGGAGCGGCTTCGGGTGCGTGGGCAGCAGCAGGAAACAGCCGTATCCGCGCCCCGCTCCCTCCCGCAGGGTTGGCTTGAGGCTAAGGGATCGACCCCGCTTCCCTCCTCCCGCCGTGGCCGCAACAGCCATGCGAGTGCCCGGCGGGTCCCTCTCGCTGGGCTGCGGATAGACAGCTCTCCTCCTCTCTTTACGGATGCCAGCTCTGGTCGTCTCCCGAAGGACGGCTTCGAGGACAGTGTATCTCGGCTGGTTGCGAGCAGGTGTTTTTTGGCTTGTGGCTTAACAAAGCAGCGGTCTGTTATTACTAGTCATATTATTATCATATTACTGGTCATATTATAGGAACAGCCCCTCTGGATCAGGGCAAGGCCCATCTAGTCCAGCTTCCTGTATCTCACATTGGCCCTCCTGGTGCCTCAGGGAGCACACAAGATAAGATACATGCATCCTGTTGCCACTCCCCTGCATCCAGCACTCCCAGGTAGCCTACCTCTAAAGTAAGGAGATTGCACTAACGGTCATGGCCTGTAACCTCTTGATGGACCTTTCCTCCATAAATCTGTCCAATCCCCTAGATGATGGCATCTAGACCAGATGCCATCATCACCTCCTGTGGCAAGGAGTTTCACCTGCTGGGCAAAAAAGTATTTCCTTTTATCTGTTCTCACTCTCCCAACACTCAATTTTAGTGAATGTCCCTTGGTTCTTGTTTGGTGAGAGAGGGAAAAGAACCTACCTCTATCCACTTTATCCATCCCATGCATAATTTTGTATGCCTCAGGGAGCACACGAGACAACCAGATACTTGATCTTGTAAGTGAGGGCTGTTGTAAGTGAGGGCTTGTTCTTGTAAGTGAGGGCTGATGTCTTTCTAGAATCACTTGGCAGTCTGGTTTTCTTTCCTATCCTCTTTCTTAGGCCCCAGATGAACCTGCCTTGACTACATTGGCAGAGACTCTGCAGCAAAATGGCATTGATCACAAAATGTGGATAGAACAGCCAGAGAACATTGCCACTTGCATTGCACTCCGCCCGTACCCCAAGGAAGCAGTCCACCACCATCTGAAGAAATTCAAACTACTGAAATGATACACTTTCTCTCCAACTCTGCACAGGATTTACCAAGAACGGCAAGGTCACTGTGTCTATTGGATTTTGACATTAAAGACACTTCAATGTCTTCATGGTAACAGTACACAGTAAAATCACTGCAAGGTGCAAGATTCTATTCTTGCTGCGTATTGCTGGCAATATTATGTATCAGCTAAAGTGCTTCTGTAGAGATAGTAAAGATGTGTTCTTACTGAGGTTTTGTACAGTGTCCCTCTCTTGATCAAGATCACTTGGGGACACCTTTGGGGTAGTTTGATGGATTTAAAGGTGGAGGAAGAAAATTGGAAATGGGAGGCCGGGTGGCATAGAGTTTAATAAAGTCTCTTTTGAGATTGGGTTGGTGAGTTTTGCCCAGGTTGACATGTAACAGCCACATTTAATGTTGGAAAGAAATGGTCTAAGTAAGATTGACTATAAACCTTAATTTTGGTTTTTGTTTGTTTTGCCCAGCAGTTCTACAGTCTAGATGTGAGGAGGACCACCAGGTAGTTAGACAGTCTTGTCCTGCAGTAGGGTGTGGATGTTGCTCTTGGATTGTTTTTGCTAAGGTCTTAGCAACCACAGAATAGCGTCCCAGGACATGAGCCCCAATTAAATCAAAGAAAAGTTACCAACTGGCAGAGCTTTTAGCAACAATCTTTTGCATGTGTTTTAGTTTCATATATATTCAGAAGTAGTGTGTTTTGGTAGTACCCAAGAAAGAGCGCGTGAACAGGACCACAGTTTCTATGGACATAGGGTAGAAATGGTGTTCTAGTTGGTCTTTGTATCCAGAGTGTTGCCTTCTATTCCCATTCCTTCAGCTCTCAAGCACCACCATTCCATGAGGATGAGAATGGAAAGTTGGGTGTTTGAGCCCCTTCCCTGAAGTGAAAAGCTTTAAGCTCCATGGGATATTTTACCAGCCTTTTATGAAAAACCCTGAAAGCATGTCACTTGTTTTGTGTTTCATGTTTCCTGTAAACATGCAACAATTCCTTGTCAAAAACACACCAGCACCCAACACTCACTCTCCACATGGCTGCCTATGTGTGACACACCCAGGCTGATATGAGAGGGTTTTTCTTCTGGTGGAATGTTGAATCTGAGTGCTGATTTCTTGTCAGCTGCTCATTCTGAAAAAACCTGGAGTACAGGGGCTGTCCAGCTGCTAGTTGTGCGGTTGTAAATCTATAGAACAGGCAGTAGCATTTAGCTGTCTGGAATGATGCTGTCTTTACTTCCTCTGATTATTCTATTGAAGTCATGTAGGCTGATCACCTGAATGAATGCTGAAGCCAAAGGCAACACACACTCCTTCCAGTTGGGTCTGGTTAGGAGCTGTATGACATTGAAACACTGCCACCGAAGCCCACCTGGAACTTGGATTCTCTTGCGGAATCATGCATACTGGGAAATTACATTCAATGAACTGCCTGCAGGCTTCAACCAAATTCTGTTCACCAGAGCAGAATGGCAAAGAACAAAGTGCATGGCTTCCAACTGCTAACCAAAACCGGAGGAAACAGTCGAGGCTCCAACAAAAGACTCTCTATTCCAAGTTTTATTTAAAAACAAAAATCAAACTCTACCGGTGTGCACAAGACCAAAGAAAGGGAAGGAGATGTGGATCCATGTGTAATTAAAAAAGTGTAATTAAAATTTTTTTAATTACCATGGGTAATTAAAAAAGGGGTTAAGAATAAAACAGCCAATATCATCATGCCATTCTACAAATTGATGGTAAGGCCGCACCTGGAATATTATGTACAGTTCTGGTTGCCGCACCTCAAAAAGGACATAGTGGAGCTGGAAAAGGTGCAGAAGAGCGCGACAAAAATGATTAGGGGGCTGGGGCACCTCCCTTATGAAGAAAGACTGCAGCGTTTGGGGCTCTTCCACCTAGAAAAAAGGGGCCTGAGGGGGGACATGATTGAGACATACAACATTATGCACGGAAGGGACAGAGTCGATAAAAGGATGTTCTTTTCCTTCTCTCAAAACACCAGAACCAGGGGGAATCTGCTAAAACTGAGGGTTGGGAGAGTTAAAACAGATAAAAGGAAGTACTTTTTTACCCAGTGGGTAGTTAATCTGTGGAACTCTTTGCCACAGGAGGTGGTGATGGGATCTGGCCTAGATGCCTTTAAGAGGGGATTGGATGGATTTCTGGAAGAAAAGTCCATTGTGGGCTGTAGGCAATGATGGATTGTGCAACCTCCTTACATTAGTAGTAGGCTACTTCAAAGTACCGGGTGCAAGGGAGTGGCAACAGGATGCAAGCATCTTGTTGTTTCATGCCTCCCTGGGGAACCTGGTGGGCCGCTGTGCGATACAGGAAGCTGGACTAGATGGGCCTTTGGCCTGATCCAGCAGGGCTCTTCTTATGTTCATGTGGCTTCCCTGGGTCCAGTGTGGCCAACTGTTTGTCCCCAGATAGTGAAGAGCAGGGGAGGGGAGGCATATACTGCTGGGTCTTGATAATTTCCAGTAGGCTGGCAAGGGTGTGACTACAACTAGCTTTCACAGGAGCAAGGAGAATTCTAAGTGAAAGCTATTCTTTGCTATGCGAGGCCTTTATGCCAGTTGTTTCTCTCTCAACCTCAGTGCTCCCTGGGAAGGACAGGGAAGGGCGTGTTGGCGGAGGGGTGGCCATCTATATCAAAGAAGGGATAGAATCCAGCAGAGTAGAAACTGAAGGTGGGCCGGACTCCTCCGTGGAGTCACTGTGGGTTAAACTACCAGGCCGTAAGAGCAATGTAATAGTGGGGGTGTGCTATCGTCCTCCCGA